>JAPYZR010002337.1:0-17220 GCA_030522945.1 Trichopria nigra
TTTTTTTGCCCGCAAAACCCACATAACCCCTTAATTAGGTAATTGTTTCTTTTACTTTTCTTTTACTTTTCTTTTCTGTTTTCTAAGATATTCACAATTCTATACTTTAAGTAATGCGTTAGCATAAGTCTCATTGATGTCAAATTCAGAGAGATCTATATTTTTATATATTATTCTGTATCGTACACATCCTGACCGACCGTTTGTAACGGCAGGATGTTTTTTGGTTTGACCACGGCCCTTAGGGGCCAGGACAATAATAAAATAGTTGTCTGTCTGTCTCTCTCTCTCTCTCTCTCTCTCTCTCTCTCTCTCTCTCTTCTTCTTCTTCTTCTTCTTCCAGACACCTTAGTTAACGAGAGGAAGGGAGGATCTTATTATTTCGCAAATTTAACCTTATTACGATCGGTTATAATAAACTTGCAGGCAATAATAAAAGAAACAAATCTGATTATGCCTGAAATGTCAATTATGCATATGTATGTATATATGTTGTACACATATACGTGTGCAGTAGCGTGGTGTAGCAAGCAGCAATAGTCCGCTAGTGACCTCTTCGTGCACACTTACATGCTAAGCTTTATAAGAGCCGTTCAAATGATTATAAGAGTCTCATGTGTTTTAGTCAACTGTAATAAATAGAGTCGATTGAAATTGCGGTAAGTTTACGGTGTCTACAAAAGACGCTATCGAGTCATCTATGAGGCGCTGGAAAAGGAGAGGAGTAAATTTGAAGACGCAAAAGGCAACGTTCGGCTTCAGAGAGCGTCGTCGTTGTCCGCTCGTCGCCGCGATGCATGGGATTCGTACGAGCTTCGAGTCACGGAACAAAGAAATTCTCTTGCTCGGTTGATACGCGAACGAGCGAGCGAGGAGCCCTGGAATATACGCAAAACGGATGCTGTTGCACGCTATCGAGCTCTCTCGGGGCAACGCGAACGCGGTCGGCACGGGCGGCGATGCGGTATGGCGGCGGCGGCGGAGGCGGTGGAGGCAGCGGCAGCGGCAGCGGAGCTCGAACGATTCCAGGGCCGTGTGAATGACCTTTTCCACGCGACGAAAACGAGAAAGCCTGCTACGGATAACACGCTCGCGAAACCCTTGGGTGACGTAGGAAAATGTCGTAAATTCATGCTCTTTCACATCTTCTTCTACTAATTATTCTATTGTAACAACAACTTGTACGACTTCAAGTGCGCTTATATGTAACAATTTATTTATCATTCATCCATGAAGAATCGCAGGGCTCAGGTTCTTTGTTCTTTTTCTTCTTCTTCCCATTACTCTTCAATTCACATTATTAGTTCCTTGTCTTCTTTCTTTATTTCATACATACATATGTTGCGTACATACGTGAATGAAAGAGCCCATTCTAAAACAGTACCTTTAATTATGACTTGTTTCGCAAAGCTATTCGATAATGTTTATTATTTTTTCACTGCATAAGTGGCCGCGCAGCGGCGGTCGATGTAATTATTAGCGAATGTTTGTAACGCGCCTCAGATGGATCAAGTGTATATATATATATATATATATATATATATATATATATATATATATATATACGGGTGTAGGCGACGCGAGACGATTCGCGACGATTCGCTCGTTATCCTAATGGAAACACCAAGTAATTCGACTACATTGTATCGCGGTGCAATAGCTTATACGCCACCTATGGCAGAAATAGACTGTGCTGTGGAGGTCTGCTCCTGCGCCAAAATTTATTAAACGCAGCGGGCCATGCAGACATCAGCATTCAACCCGCGATGACCGATGACCGGTGTCTCGGGACTCTTGGGAACCGGGACTTGCATTGGTTGCGGTGCGGCAAGTAAGTGGCGCCCCTCTTTGCTTCGACTGCTTGACTTACCGCGAGTTGCCCTCTCGCCGATCATTCTTCGATCGCTTCGACTCACGACGACAATACAACAAAACAAGGATACAACATCCGCTTGCACCAAAATAAAAGGATTCAGTTAATTTCAGACATTGGTTTGTTCCATATCATTATTTTGTTGATTACATAAAACAGTTTGTTTATAGAGGCGAAATTTTGGTTGTTCTTTTACGACAACTTGATAATTTGGTTAGTTAAGGGGAACAATAATATTTTCATTGGCAGTGTTTAGTCCTTCGAGTCAATTAATAATTGTTTCTTTCAATTATACCATATGAACGAAAAGTATATATGTATATACATATATGTATATTTTTTTTTTTTTTTTTCAGTCGCAATCGTCTCAATTTTTACTAAAAAGAAAAACGACTTCAAATTGTTTATGAAGAAATGTTGAATTTATGAAGAAACAAATTGAATAATACTTCGATCCCAACCTTTGGTATGGGTCGAAGTAATAATAATAATATTAATAATAATAATAATAATAATAATAATAATATTAATAATAATAATAATAATAATAATAATAATGGTAATGATAATTATTCGATGCTGATTATTCTTGTTTGTTATAAAAGAAATATGTTGTTTCTTTTTCTAGACTTTATTATCCATGTTATTTATCAGCAACATACAAACCAACAAGTATTGAATAAATAATACACCTTAGAAATAAATAGCTAAACGACACGTAAAACAATTCGAAAACTGCACCTTTATACATTTCACGGACACGTGTGTAGAGACTAATTTATCATTCATTTAGCGTACAACGTGCAAATAAGAAGGCTCGAGGAAATGCGGGGCACGAGTAACGAGCAAAGACGTGGGCCGTGCAACTTGAATGTGCGATCTTGCCGAGTTTCTTTCGGAGGGTTCTTCTTCTTCTTCTTTGTCCAAGTCTTCTTTGCCGGCGTGCTCTCGCGGTCGCGGTCGTGGTCGTGGCCGTTGTCTTCTCTTTGCTTCCTCCTAGCTACAACTAGTCGATCGGGTACGAACGCGCGGTTGCCCTGCGAACCCAGGCGGTTTCTTTTTTAGCCTTTTGCATTCCCCGCGCCATGAGAACGCCAAGACCGCGCGCACCTACGCGACCGGCGCGCGTTCCCCTCGCGACCCCGCCCGCCCCTTCAGAAACTATCGCGTAAATCGCAAGACGATCGACACACTCACTCGATCTCATCCATCGTCTACTACCTTCGCACGATACGAATAACATTTCTCGTTCTGTAAGAAGATGTGCTCGATGAACTTAATTGCCGAATAATTAATTTATTGATGGTACATTATAATTCATGTCGCGAGTACCGAAGTTTGCCGTGTATATAGAGTCTGCTTCTCGAATTAACACGTCGGTTATATGAATTATTATACATGACGTCTCTTACGCGGATCTCGCTCTGAATTTTTCACGGCTGCTCCACACTTTATCAGTACGTTATGCTTTATGACAGTGAAGCTAACCTCTTATTCCAGCCCCTGTAGTTCGCGGCGGCCGGCGAATACGCAGGGGCGAACAGCGCGGGGGGGGGGGGGGGGGGGGGGGGGGGGGGGACGAGACGAAGTTGGTGGTGCCGTATATATGCAGACGACGACACAGTCACCAGCGGCCGCGCGCCGGCAATCGCTATCTCGCCCCGGCCGGCACTTTCTGGCACTCTCGCGCATTGTGCCGCAGGTTTCATGATAATCTCGCACTGTTGGAGCAGCCCCCCGTGTACCAAACCCGGCTTTCCCGCATGAAAAGGACCTGTGTGGAACTATTCGGACTTCTGTAATTACTGCTGTTCCACTGACAATGGTAAGTTGGCGCGGTGATTACTCGACTGCGCGAAAATTGAAATCCGAAAAAGCCAAATTCAATGACGAAATTGAGACACTGTATATGTATTTCATTTTAGAAATGAAAAAAATTATTAGTCTTACAAATATAATGCATTCTTTATTTTACAATTATTTATATTGAAACTATATTTCAGGGTTTATTAAAATATCATCTTTTAATATTTAATTTATAAAGTACATAATATAATTATCTGTTTACTTTTTATTGAATTAAATTTGCAAACTAATAAACATATAAAAAAGTGTACAAAGGTGTGAAGATTTTGGATTTATTTCAAGAAAATTTTTGAAAGAATAAGTACACTTAAAAAAAATTTGTTATTTTCAAGTAAATATTTACTTGAATTAAGAAAAGATTTTCTTGAATTAAGTAAAATTTACTAAAAAGAAGGAAAAATTTTCTTATTGCTACTATTCAAGTAAATATTTACTTAAAAATAACAAATTTTTTTTTCAGTGTATGTTCGCCAATTTTTTGACGTATTTGCAATTGTCACGCAAACCTCCAATTTTATTATGAAAGGAAAATCTTTTTTTTTTTTAATCATCATGCACAAGTCTGACATTTTTGGCATACGTTTCTTCAGCTTTTATAATACGAAATCCAATAACGTGGTGCAACGTTTTAAAGCAACGCACCAAACGCTTTTTACACAATTTTCAATAAAAAGACATTTCTTTTTGTAATTTGCAAATAATCGAGAGTGAAAGGGCCTCACATTTGTGCAAAGTGCAGTGGACTAATCTGCACTTAATAAAACTAATTTTTCGCAACATAAGTTTAGATAATCAAAAAATTAACGCCTAGACGCAGGGGTAGGTGAATAGCGAAATAATCGAGTGTGCGTATCGTACTGTAGAAAATGAAACCAATGTTGTTATAAAACTGTTTTATAATAAAAATTAGCTCAAGGCTAGCGAAATGGTCAAAAATTATTTTCCACCCAAACTATACAGGGTGTCCATTAAGTCACGGACCGTGATTTATATATTAATATGCATAGAATAAAATTTCATTTAAAAGCTCAACCTAGTCAGACCTATCGACAAAAAATGTCGTGCAGAATCGATACTGTATTACTTTACTCGAATATCTCTCACGACTTTCTTCATTAGATTTATTCCTAATTACATTTTCATAATGCAGTACACCCCGTACAGTACGTGCTATATACTAAATACTGTTTTCTGGCAAACCATATTAACGTCGTTAACTATACGAACGTAAATATCATCCGTATGAATATTAGCGTGTTATGCAGCCGCGAACCCACATCCCTTAGTAGGCTAATTTGAGTTTCGGATTAACCTTGAATTTTGGCTTTTGACATGTTATTGGAAGAGATTCTCCACTCCGCTCATTACCGTAGTGCAGTATCCGTTTATGTAAAGTAAATGCAGTGCATAAATGATATTGGCTCACTGGTTAAGCCGTTTGATTTGTAGGATTTACATGCGTGACAAACGCGTTATGATAAGGTAAACGTTTATCGAACGGAAAGATAGGGATTTCATACGGTAGTAATGTGCCTGGATGCTTATATATTCTAAATTCTATTACCGTATATACGATTTGGCAAATATTTGACACCAATATTTCGTTTTTGCTTGCAAACGTACTTTTTCACTGCCAAGTGTATAAATTACAGAATATTTTGAAATCATTTTGTATTACGAATTGTCATTTTTACCAACATGAAGAAATTTATACTGTTTATATATATATATATATTCATTGGTGAATTCTACAAGTAAAGATCACTTACGCATTGATGAAGATTAAACTTGGAATTCTTACCTGCAACACAAAGAAAGAATGTAATCAATAGAATGTCGAATTGGATATATACAAAACTATATATAAAATAAATACATACGTTGTGTATTATTTAACTTTCCATTAATGTAATTATAGATTCGGTACATAATATATGTTGTATTTAAAAATAATTCAAATTTATACAATCTGTAAATGAAAACAACCGAAACGACCAATAAAATCACAAACAATTTTTTATGAAGACATCAGTACGTTATACATATAACTGAAAGTCTACTTTTTTGGGATAGATGAAATTTCCCTTGAGTATCATGAATAAAAAATATGTACTTATAGTAAACAGTAGATTAATCATCAATCCAAGGAATATAGAGAGATATAGAAATTAACGCCTCGATTATTCGTATAAGTTGAATTTGTAGTACATTGATCAATAGCGCAATTTCGCTTAATTTATATACAGGGTACCCGAATAACTAATTATACTATGTAGCAATTAAGTCATTTTTTTACCTTAAATTTCAATTATACTGATTTATAACGGGCATTTAAATTAGTATACATTGCCGGCGTGCCAGAAATATACACTGAGAGTCATAGGAAATTATGTCGCAGTACTTTCCGATCGTAATAACCTCCGTAAATAATATTACTGTTAACGAGGTTATTGGAAATACGCTGAGTACATCCTGTTTTAGAACGATGTATAAATAAATAAATAATAATACTAATTTTGATGATAATTGAAATTTTAGCTACTTGACAGAAAAGATTAAAAAAAAAAAAATAAACTACATTTTGTAACAAGGATGTGGTCTAGCTGTAGTAAATTTTGGTTAGTGTTTTCCAAATATTAACTATATTGAGTCTACTTGTGATATATAAGGAAAGGTCCTCAAAAACATTTTTTTTAATCGCGATTATAATAATATTAATAATAATACTAATTTAAATATATAAATAAATAAATATAGATATAAAAAACAAAAATCCCCATTTTTCGTACTGACAAATTCAAATGCATCACATACTTCATTCAGCGGCCTTGAATTCCCCGAATTTCCACGGTTTTCAAATCTTTCATTCGTATTTATTTACAAGCAGGGACACGCCACACGATTTACGACGTCGACGCTCTGCCGTTCAAGATCAAAAGCGCGGTGCCCAATGCAGTTTCGACTTTTGACGTTACGTGAATTATGAAAATAATAAAAAAAGAAAGGAAACAAAACGAAAAGCTCCTACACGCAGACGCAGAAAGAAGAAACGGCGAAAAATGACGGGAGACAACGAAGTAGGTGACTATTAATAGAGGCGCCGGCGCGAAAACAGGATTACAAAGTCGAGAGTAAGAAGCTCTTTGAGCTTTTACAGCTTTCCGTTTTACAGCAGCCGTTAAGGGTTATGTGTTTTTATGCCGTATTTCATTTCGCTAATGGGCAGTATATTTAAACTACCGGTTCGTGCCTAATGTTTTTCTTAACGTTTTCTATTTATTTTTCCTTTCTTGATCTTGTATTTTTAGGTGGTTTTCAATTTTTTTCCAGTTTTTCTTTTATAATGATGGGCAATTTATAACAAATTTAAAACATACAGTATGATACAATCAATTCATCTGCGCATTTATATAAAATATCGAATGCCTTTCATCTCAAAACAAAAGAATATATATTTCAAGTTCACGATCGAATGCATTAAAAATTTCACATATCATTCATAACTAAATTTTTCTAGAGCTTTCAGGAGGCACGTCGTGTATCCGAGATGACGAACTTGGAAACAGCACGGGAAGTATCCGCTGATTATTTTCTACTTCGATACCGACTAATTACGAGACGGAAATTAGATTATCGTGTCGCAACACCCACGCCCCGCAGGAGATTGGCCGGAAGTGACGGTTACTGACCGGATCCTGCGAGAAACAGCTTTTGGCGTTGACCTAACTTCATTGAAACTTAGGTGTCGTTAGAAAATCTCGAGGAAACTCCATTTCGATGCTGAGCCGATAATTGAGAACCGATCTGACGTAATAAACCACGTCGTTTGTGTAATTAATCGATTAACGGAGACTCGAAAAATAATCGTGTTTGTGTTGTCATTTCGCCTTTACAATATTTACATTATTCCATAATAATCAAGACTTTTTCATCTAATATAACAATATTCAATTTCAAACTAAAATTATTTTGGTTCTACATATGTTCTACAATGGTATACATAATTTATCAGATTTTAAAAGTTATCAAGAATATTAATTGTTTTGATTTCTATTCATAGTGTTCGACAATTCTTTTAGAATAATGTCAACCATTCTGAAACAAAATACTTCATTAAAATCAAAGAATTGATTTTCTTATCAATTCTTGTGATAAGTTTTCGCTGCTTTTATTAATATTTTTTTAACACTAAAGATTTTATCTGTCGTATTTTTTTTTTGTCATTCAATATAGTTTATATTTTTCTTGTCACAAACTGTTTTTGAAAACGGGAAATTTTCTAACATTTATATAATACGTTTATATACGTTTCAAAATGTGTTGTAATTTTTACCAATTCTAATTATATTTTACAGCTTTATACGACTTGGAATTACTTTTTATGCCATTTATTAACAATTTATTTATTAACAATAAAATCATTTTTTAATTGCATGTTATTTTATTGGAATTAACCGTATTGAAATGTATCTGCAGTTCCAATAATACTAATAATAATCACTAATCAATTTCTACAAATCGTCTTGATAAGATGAATTTCGCTCGTAATCTAAATAAACATCGAATAGCAAGTCGAACTAAATTATTAAATTATATCCGTATAAAATGACAAGATATTGACATGATTACGGATTCACGTTGGCATCATCAAATGTCCGGTTTCGTTTACCTTAATTTACAACGACAATCGATTTCACAAGTTCACGTCCGTAAAGTAGGGTATTCCGGTAAATATCACTAATTCAATGTAATTTGATACATGAGGGTTATTTTGCGCACATAATTACGGATTTATTTCACTATCAACTAATTTTTCAGCTAACTGTATTTGTGTGCGCGTCAATTTAAATGCGCGATTATTGCAACTATTAATATCGCATTTTCGACAATAATTGCTTTCCGATTTTTATGCAATTATTCAATAATATCAAATATATTATTATATGATTTCGCCTTAATAAGTATTTCATTCAATGCTTGAATTTTGGGTGACGTATAGTATATATAAAACAACAACTATTAGAGTCAGATATAATTCTATAGTTAGCATTTTTTCTTTGGTTAAAAAAAAGAAGGAAATTATGGACCGTATTTAAAAGTAGTGACACAATTCATAACTCAGAAATGATTATGATCGTTCTGACATGTTCAATTTGCCTTAAAATGTTGATAAAAGACATGAATTTTTCAAATTGAGGACAACAAATCTCGTATTTCAAATGAACTGTTTTCTTTATTTTGGATGTATTTTTTAATTCATTTTCTTCATTAACCTAAAAAATCGATGACGATCATATTGAAAATACGACTAATTTCATCAGATGGACGCGCGCTACTCGTCAATTTAAAAGACGGGAAGATCCGAACTTTTGAAAAATCATATACGAAACATTAAAATAGATATCGAAACAATCAGCTCTTAATTAATCATTAAAATAAACGACTTTTGTCGTTCGGCCGTCGAGACTCTTCTCGGATTTTCGTGTCCGTCGACGGCGGCTTATCGGGAGTGGATCGGGTCGCTAAGTACCGGCGGTAATTAAGAGCGAGTATGGCGAAGAACAAAGACTCCTTGTAGACTAGACGCAGTTTCCCCGTCTTTCAGATTAATAGCTGGGTAGTCTTCGGAAGATCGATCGACGTTGCTTAACGCTGATATCGCGGATGATTGATGACAGGATTGATAAAAGCGATCGCTCCGTATACCCCTTCGACTACTGGAAGATCTTTTCGTGCATATCTTTGGAAAAACTGGATTTTTAACGAGATCCTCCACTCGTCTATTCATGATATTTCTCATAATGCTGTGAGGATTAAAAAAAAATTATGATGAAAGTAATCCCGGTGCAACTTAACAAGACTAAAAACGTTCGAAACGTCGGGTTTGAAGGATCATGTCTTAAATCCAAGTGTCATTAAAATTTAACTTAGACGACAAAAACAAAAAAAAAAAAAAAAAAAAAAAAAAAAAAAAAAAAAAAAAAAAAAAAAAAAAAAAAAAAAAAAAAAAAAAAAAAAAAAAAAAAACATTCACGAGAGGACCCATCCGTTTAAATTTCTCGCTGATAAAATTGTAAAATAATGCAATACATTTTTAAAAATAATAATGCGGATGATAAAAAGGAAGTGGCCGCGGAAGATGTCGGGGCACAGTGAAAGGAGCAACGGTCTGGAAAAAGAGAAATGTGGTCAAATCCATCGTGGAACCGGGCTTGCCGTTGGCTCCTATAATTGAACAGACATAAGTACTCTTTTTATATCATCGCCGCGAAATGATGGAGAGGATTATAGGTATCCCCCGGGAACTCCGGCGAAGGTAAGACGAAACTTTGGAAGCGGAACAGAGAGAAGACGCTTTGCTCGTACTACGATATCTTTCTTCCATTTCTCCTTTCGTTCATCGTCTTTCTTATCTTTCTCCTTTTTTTTGGCTTCCAGCTTGCTGCCAAGGTACGGTTTGGATAAATCCCCGGCAATCATCCCCTGCGCCAGTGTTTCTCCTCCCTTTATCTCGGTTTTCAATGTTTCACATGACCATTTGTAAATACAAGACGGACAAATGGACAGACAAGACAATAAAGCAATAAGGAAAAAATATGTAATCTTTTCCCTAAGGATTTGTATATACAGTAAAATTTAATTTGTAATTAAAAATTGTACATCTTGTAGTGTATATCGACAGTAAGCAAAATAAAGTCTCCCTTTTTACATTTCAATGTGAAGAGTGAATTAAATGAAGAAAATCAAACTATGCGACATCATTTTAATAAGAAAGCGTTTGGACAGCCTCGAGCAGAGAAAATGAGGTGTGTTCGAGCAGCACCGGAGGGTGAAGAGAAGGAAAATTGTTGGTTTTTCCCGCCGGAAATTAAAACCCTTTTTACCGTTGGGACGCGTCCGCGCGGTGGATTTCCGAGCTCTTTTTATAGAGTTTTCGCGGAAGTGGCCCGACACACGTACTTTAGTCTTTCATTTCGTTGTTGGGCGCGTTTGACGAACCGAACAATTTGGACGGTTAATGAAAAATGTCGTCTATTGTCGCGCAGAGCGTCACGCGGCTTGAAACTATGATAATATGAGAACTCGATAAACAATACACCGCAAAATGTGTTTTAGGTTCTACTAAAAATGAATTGTAGTGTTTGTTATGATAATGGTAAAAATGTCAATAAAAGAAGTACCTTCCGCGAAAGTCGCTTTGTGAAATTGGCCAAACATTATAGTTTCTATTTTGTCAATCCAGCTTTCTTAGCGTGAGATTCAGACAACAAGTGAAGTATCGCTGAAAATACCATCTCGTATCTCGACCGGAGCAATAACGTTCAATCAAACATTTCAGCATTTAGCAGCATCCATCATCCAACTGTATGGCGTTCCGCTTTATTCTATCCGCCTCGGATCGTCAAATCGCTGCTATAAAGTCCCCGCTTCGAGTTCTGCATTCCGACGTTTCCCGTTCGCATTGCCATACATGGTCCGGCAGCCTCTACTAGTATTGCCAGAGAGACCGCTTCTCATTTCTGCCGCTTGGCCGCCGATTGATAAGGCAATCGTCTCCGCGCCGTTGTCGTCTCTATAATCTCAGCGCCCGAGAGGTGTTCGCGGTCCAATTTCCCGTGTACGTACACGGTCGAAGGGGAATCGATTTGCGGCATCGTGAACGCAATCATCGACGTTCATCGGTGCTCATCGACGTCGGACTTGCGTGTGTTTCGATGCTCCCGTGGCACAACGGAGACTATAGGAGCACGAATACTCGATGCTGCACGCGCGTAAATTCTCGTGGCCGTCGAATCCTCAGGCGCTAATCCCGCGTCAGATATACTACGAGCTATCAGCCCAGGAAACTAATGGCAATGGTTTCCGCCAATGGCTCGCCTCGCTCGCGCGTTTATGCACACTTTAGTCTGCGCATACGTGTTGGGATCCTTACGTTCCGTTTTCATACGCCGCGGTACGTCTGCTCATGAAACGATAATAAACTATCGTGGCTTTCTGGCCTCTTGTATATATGCCTTATACCTGCGGTGCTAGTCGAAATTAAGGTAAAATTACATTTTAATACGGTTACCTAAGCTCCTGAGAGACACTAGCAAAGTGATGGAAAATAAGTAAAGGGGTTTAAGAGCAGGAAGTGGAGATTTTCTAAATTTGAAGATAACGGTGGTGAAATTAAAGAAGCAAACAGGAAATGCGAAAGGTATCGTACGAGGACGTGAGAAATCTGCGGAACGACGAAGAGCACCAGAAACATAAGGAAGTGTGCGAAATAGACTCCCTACGTGAGACAATTCTACAGTACAGTAGCAGCTAATTATCAATTACAACATATCGAAAACGTGGACAGTGTATGCGCCTAAAGTCGAGTGCTCGCGTTTCATTGTTAATTGTCAAGAGCTCTAAATTCGGAAAGCGGACGTTCATGCTTGAAATCGCACACATCCTGGCATATAGAGAAGGGATCCCAGTAATACGAAGCAGAATTCCGCAGAAAAAAGGGCCGTGGGAGAACGTAAAAACTCCCGCCTGTTCTAAACCATAAACTGAAGAGTAAAGAGAGACGGAGAAAGAGACACCGAAGGGTAAAAGAAAACAAAGAAAGGAATAAACAATTTTGAACGAGAAAGCGCACCCAAAGAAAGAAAATCGAAGTTTATATCGAGTCGTTAATCACGTCCGTCCGAGCGCTTAAGCGAGCAGAAATAAAAACCTACTTAAAGATGACGTCGAAAACAGCGTGCGTCCAGAATCCATCGGGGGTCGCCCAAATCGGAATTACTCGAAAACATCGAAGGAATGCAATCTGCGTAATTGTCAGGCGCAAGAAGTCGTGCGAGTAAGAAGACAAGAAACTCTGGAGTCGTTCGAGACGTTGCAAAGGCGGCTGAAAGAAACAATTACGAAACGAACAAAGAAGGAACGTAACGCACCGAGAAAAGTGAAGTTTATGAGAAGTCGTGAATCACGACTGCCTAAAGGTTCGAACCGACAGAAATAAATACCTACTTGAAAAAGAAACAAGAGGCATCGAAAACGGACGACGGCGAGGGTGGTGGATGAAAGTATAACCTGAAAATTGAAACCGCAGCTTCGTTATCCCTGCGACGTAAAATGGAGAAGGAAGGAAGGAAGGAAGGAAGGAAGGAGGAAAAGAGTCGACCAGCTACGACGACCTGCACCAACAATGGCATCGATCCGTTTTCTCTCGCCTCCTCGCGAGCCGCGCTCTCTCGGCCCCTTAGATCGATACCCTTCCCTCCTCCGACAAAAGGCGCTGGATGTAGGTAAGCACCTCCATCCGTACATACACGTCTAATAATATATAGCGCATACGGACAGCTATAGATGAGTACGAAACTCCGACAACGCCTCTTCTCGACGAAGAAACGACCGTTCGGATAAGCGGGCCCAGGATTGCTTCTCTTTTTGCGCCCTTGCATATTTACGCTAGTGTGCCGGTATCCCATCAAGCCAGAGTGGGTGGATGCGCGTGTGAATGTGCGACTCTCTTTTTAGTCCTTTTTCGGCTTCCTTTCTCTTTCTTCCTCGCGGTCAAACCGGATCAAGAACGCTGTACCGCCTCTTAACCCTCACACGCCCACGTCTGTTTGTGCGCCGCTCCGGATTTTAATTTCCTCTCGAGCATCCGATACTGCCTTCCGTGAGAATGGGAGTATCCTTGCTGAATCATTGCCCAGAATCATATTTTTATTTCTATAAACAAAGATGAAGATTAGCGCATCCATCGATACAAGCCCGAAAGGCTTATATCGAGGTCCAGCGCGCAGAAGCACCGACTATCATCCAGATCGCATACCACTTTTAAGAGTACGTTGCGGTTGTAGTGGTATTGTTGGTGTTAAGAGTTAACATCATAGCCGTAGTCCGACAGCCCTACCGCAATGATCCCCGTTTTTGATACTTGATGTATTATCGTAGCGCTAAGCCTATTTTTCTTTTGGTGCAGTGCAACGTGTGATGTAACAAGAAAAGCATTATATCCAGTGTAACAATGGAATTTCTTCTTTACACTGATGAACGTTGCTGCACCTATCGCATTATGCTAACGTGCGCAAGCCATACATGGTTCTTGCTATCGGACATCTATCAAAATAAAATCTAATAAAAATGTCGTAAAACGTTTTGGTAATTTTAACGAGTTTGCGTAGCTTAATCGCATTTTCACCTGCTTATGAGCTCTACAAAGCGTATAATCATCTCAGGATCTGGAATGCCAATTATAGTGCTTTTGGTAATTAGAGGTCAAAGAGCATTGTGTACCTCGATCTTCATGCCTTAAAAATGCCCATCCATTCGTTAGAGTCACGCCTACTACCTACACGTGGATGCACCAATTTGGCAGAAAAATTCTCAGGAACCGTATATTACGATGGGCTTTACTGGAACCTCCTATTCTCAGATAAATGTGTCCGAATAAATGGGTACATATCATAAAAAATAAATTCTTATATTTATTTGCAGTGTAACTTTTATAATTATAACTTTGTATCATGAAGGAACGTTGGATATTCTTTTTAAAGTCGTTTATCAAGGTTCACGTCAATATACATATAAAACAATTGCATCACAATAATAGTAATAGGTAGCATTAATAGTAAATATTTTTGGACATCCATATGTCGTGACCACAGTACGCGTAGTACAGTCAAAAATAAAAACTAAATGACTCGACTCATCCGTATCGCAATTTCCATGTTTCCATTATTGTCGAGCAATTGCGAACTACAAGATCGTTCGATAATCATATACAAAAATGTCAATAACCACATACTTTATTGAAACAATATTGAGTTGCAGCTACTACCAAAAGAATCGCTCGGCTTCCGAAAACCTGGAATTGGAAATCGGGAATGATTCTATTCGACTCCATTACTTGGAAAGTTAATCCATTTCAGCGAAATGTAATCATTGAACAGCGGAATAGAACTTTATATAAATAGTTTTCAGGTCGGTGATTCCGAATGAAACTCGACATTCGGAGAGCAGATTTGCGTAGACGAATTCGCTAACTGCTTCCTGGAATACGGATAACAATGTTCATAGGAGCCAAATTCTCTCTATTGTAAATTTTGATGTGCGAAATTATAGACTCCTTCTGTTATTTTTTGTAATTAATGCCTTTCGTGTCATTTATTGGATTAATATCATTTTCTTATATTGGACAAATTTTAATATTTTTCGGGAAAATAAGAAGAAAATGCTTAGAATCGAGTAGGACGATTGCGATAAAAACATTTTCATTCCGTATAATACCGCTGTAGTAACGAAATATATTTACTAGATATGCGGCCGTGACTCTTTAATCTTCTCTACCCTGGTCATTCATTTAAATTGATCCACATACAATTCGCCCTTTGGCGTTGAATAACCAGCATTACGTTCTCCCAGGGGTGGTATCGTAGGTAATGATGAATAAATCACATACCTTTTTGATCTCTTTTTCATCAAAGAAAAACTTGATGTTAATCTTAATACGGCTTAATAAGCATAATAGTACAGGCGATTAATGTTATAAAGGACGATTTCTTTACAATTCTGATAATGGTATTGGTTCTGGACAATATGCCCTTTAAATTCATGGCATCTCCAAAAAAGCAAGTCTACTTTGCTAATCACGCGAAGTATACACAACAGCAATAGACGAGTGTGAACACACAGACTGGAAGGGGAGAGTGCATCGATCTGTCCAGTATAAAACGCTACGGTACATACATGTTGATATCCGCTAACCACGCGGTGAATATACGCGCATCTATCCACTGGACGGTCCAAGATCAAAGAGGCCATTCATCGCTTCCACGCCACTCCCGATCACACGTGAACTGTTCTCGGCGTCTCGTTGGCAGACTCTGGTCTTTTAGTGCTTCCCTCCACTAAGTTTCTGCCCATTTTACGTCGACTTCAAAGTTTTTTGTTCTGATTTTATACCTTTGCCTTCAGTTCTCCCGTTTTTTCTGACGAATGCTCGCTGATAGATGAATCTCATTCAAAAGGGCATTCGGAAGATTAAACGAATCATGCTCGTTGTTTTAATGGACGCGAGGTGCTTTCATTGAAAAGGGCACTTTTTCTGCGCTCCCTTTCTTTCCTTTCACAGGTTGTATCCTTTTTCCGTTATTGCTATTTATCTCTAGTCTCATTCGTTAGTACTTATGAATTACCTTCAACCTCTATAATGTTATCTTTATAAAATCGATATCATTTCCTCTTTATGTTTGGTTTTTTCTGGAGTTACGTCACTTTATGAGACATTGGCCAGTTATTGGTATGACACATTTTACTCGATTTCAACGACCATCTATGCGACCACTGCTAGTCCGACCGGTTCCGTTCAGAATATATACTTTTGTTATATGTTTTTGAACGGTTAAACTCTGCATTGCACAGAACGTCACCGTGTCCAATCTTTTTTATAAAACAATATATAATTTTCAAACTGTTTGACAAGGAGAATCCAAACAAAATCATCCAGGAAGTTGGTCATTGAAATGTCGTTCCAGGAGCTTTGTTTTTCGCGAGTATCAGAGTCAGATACAAAAGCCACTACTGCGCGCGCCGCCTACAATTCGTTTTAATTTAGTTATTTAATCAATGCGCCTGGGCAGCATTGAATCAAAATGCCCAGCCTACGTTCGTGCAGAACAAACGAATAGTGCTCAACGATGTGTCCGCGCTCATACTGTCATGCAATGAATTAATCAAGCGAAGTGGACGAGTGAGAGAGGATGCAAAATATAGATCAAAATGGCAACAGAAACGAGTGGGTAGTTATTTACTCGAAAACCAACAAGCTTTCCATCCTACAAACACACATTGGCTAGCATCAAGTTTTTTGTACTGAAAGCCCATTTTCGATGTTTATATTTTCAGTCCCTTTGTGATTTTACTCTCAAACGCTTGTACCAATTTCGTGATTGGCGTGGACTTTCCCAGGCTGCATTTGCACACCCTCCGACCCCACTGACCATCTTGCCCTATTTTTTTTTTCTTTTTTTTTTGCCCCATTAATCCTTCCCTATCCGGTCTCGGAGTCAATCGGTGCACGGGTAATTCAAACGCATCCCCCACGCTCCCACATTGCCGAGAATACTTATCGTGTGGGAGTAAGATGGCTAACGGTGAGGGAGTCATGGGCGACTACTTCGCGTTTAAGGGTCACGCTCGGTTGCACCTAACGTGTACTCGCACGCTGCCGGGCTTACGTGCTGATGCAGGAGAAAATAAGGTAACCGGTGACAGCAGTTAATATAATTGCGAGAAAGATTGAATAACAAACTGATTAAGATAGAGAGAGTGTCGAAATATTATATAGGGAACAATATAATTTTTGAAAGCGATAATAGAATGTTTTAAATAGTTGTTGTTTTAAGGTGGCTTCGGCGTTTGGTGCCGTATGAAGTGCGGGGCACCGTGGGTGCATGCGTAACTTTCATACTAATTACGACTTATTTTTTCAAAAA
>JAPYZR010002338.1:0-26431 GCA_030522945.1 Trichopria nigra
CGCATATTCCGCGTAATGTGACATAGGCAAAATTATTTTTTTTTATCCGCGAGTTCCGCTAAATACGCGAAATCCACTCCATCTGACTTCGGCCTTATTGTATCTGTAATTCATATCAGTTGTATAACATATGTGTACAAATTTCAAATAATTTTACCACCGGAATCCGGCGATCTGCTCTTCCACGGCGTCCCACTTTACTGGAATGGGTGGAATGGAGGGTGCCCTGAGGGCGCCGTCCCACCAAGCTCCGTTTCGCCGGCACCGGACCGCCGGACTACCGGCACCGGATCGCCGGACTGCCGGCAAGGGTCCACCGTGGTAGTCCGGCGGTCCGGTGCCGGCGAAACGGAGCTTAGTGGGACGGCACCCTGAGTTGAAAAGATTAGTAAAATATCTATAATTCTCTCATGCTGTACCTGTTGTAGATAAATAATATATCAAAATCCATCAACCTGGAACCTCCACAATCAAATTTCGACCTTTCAAATAGCTCAAAATTTTAGATTTTTTATGGGCTTTTTATGGGCACCAATAAATAATTTTAGGCTCGATCTATTAGAATTTTCAAAAACGGCGATTTGCTGTGGAGGTGCCCGCTGACGTCAAGCTAGCGCACCTTCACTGGATAAAAAATTCTTTTAATGTCAAAAAAAGGTAAGAAGAATTTTAGGCTTTTTTGGGGTTCTTTGATGCACCCAAAACCAAATTCGAAAAATCAACCCTTGTACCAAAAAACAACCCTGTAAAGTATTCAATTTATAAAAAAAAAATGATATACATGTACTCTTTTAAGTCTATGGCAGCACCCCTAATGGCAGCCCCAGCAAACACGAACTACAAAAAATACGTCAAAACGCCGTCAGATCAATCTTCCGTCAGCATTTTGACGACATTTTGAAGTCGTTTTACAAGTCGTGCTTGCTGGGAGAATACCACACCCCATCGGTGCTTGTTAAAACAAACTAATGTAAAAAATGATATATTTTTACTTTTTTCAGTCTAAACGGTCTATACATGCGCATGTCGATCCATGTATACCCCGCAATTCCTCTGGCAGATACGCACACATTAACGGCGTTAACAGGGCGAATATACGCATACACATTTCAATCCCTTGTCAATTTAGCCGTTCTATTTTACGCCGTCGGACAGTTTTCGAATTGGACGGTTGACGCGGCGACCAAATGTCGGAATGTACCCGAAGCCGATGCCAAGGGTAAAACAGACTGGCACATTAGCCCAGACTCGCTCCTATTAGAACGTGGGAGATAAGGTAGAGCCCATGTGATGTCAAAATGTCGTCCAAATACTGACGGAGCAGCGAAATGACGACATTTTGGCGTCTTTTTGCAGTTCGTGTTTGCTGGGGTATCTGAAATTTTCCAACGAATTGTTATTTTCACTGTGGCGATAAATTCCCTATGTTCAGAGTGGGCTCGATTATTACCATTAGCATTGTTCGTTTTGCAATACCTGGATTGCTCCGAGTCGCTCCTTTTTCAATATATGTAGATATGCAAGAAATAACATTGGCAACCTAACCTAACCTTTGATATAGAGCAATGATACAAAACGAACAATGCTATTATCGCTATTATTAACTATATTAATGGATGTAATGTAACGTTTTGTTACTAGAGCTATTTCTCAATTCCCAAAGTAGTAAATTTACAAGTTCTTGCAAAACTCCTAACATTATACGTATATATTTACAAATTTTCAACGTTTAACGTTGTGATTTTACAGCCGTTTTCAAAGGTAAAAAATTACAATCGCTTGTATCCTGTATGTAAAATTACCTAGGTACTTTTTTTGAGTTTGAGGGTGCGTTGAGTTTTACTCGCTACATTTACATTGTACTGACTCTGCTATTGGCGGTATAGGTGGCAGCGTAGGCAGCGAGGGGGTAGGGGAATATATATACATATAGACGTTTGACGACGAAACGAGAAGAGCGAAGGACTTATTGATAGTTGTTGCAGTCAATATTTGTAATTTCAATTTTCAAAGACATGTCGCACGGAGGAAGGAATGAATGCAGAATTTATGTGGGCAATTTACCGCCGGATATACGCACTAAGGACATCCAGGATCTATTTTATAAATTTGGCAAAGTCACGTTCGTAGACTTGAAAAATCGGCGTGGTCCTCCATTTGCATTTGTAGAGTTTGATGATCCAAGGTTTGTAGCTTTAAATTATACAAATACAATTGCAGAACTTAAATTCTTAATATTTTTATAAAAAGTCCTTATTCGTTATTTTTTATGAATATAGTGCAATTAGATTCATAAATCAAAAAGGTCAATATATATGTTTTATAATGTGTCATTCTTATTGAGGTAATAATATACTCCAATATATAGTCATTTATATCATCATTTGTCAATGAGGTTTTATGAATTAATACAAGTAATTTAAAAAACTTTACAGAGATAAACTGTATTTAATTAGTTACTTACTAATTTACGATTTGTGTAATATTTTTTGTTTATGTATTTATTTTACATCACCTAAATGATTTTCGTATAAATGATGTGAAGTGATGTGAAGAGACCGTAAATTTGTTTAAAAAAGTAAATCGGTATATTCATTTTTCAGGGATGCAGAAGATGCTGTACATGCCAGGGATGGTTACGACTATGACGGTTATAGATTGCGAGTTGAATTTCCTCGAGGAGGTGGTCCGAGCAATAATTTCCGTGGAGGTGGTGGACGTGGTACAGGCGATGGCAGCAGAGGCAGAGGAGATGTAGGTAATTCAAGAGGTCGAGGACCACCAGCTCGAAGGTCACAGTACAGGGTACTCGTAACTGGTCTCCCACCATCAGGAAGTTGGCAAGACTTGAAAGATCATATGCGAGAAGCAGGAGATGTCTGCTTTGCTGATGTTTACAAGGATGGAACTGGAGTAGTTGAATTTCTTCGATATGAAGACATGAAATATGCCGTGAAGAAATTGGATGATTCTCGATTTAGATCTCACGAGGTAAATGTTCTCAGTTTATTCTTGGCTATTATTAGACATATATTAGACAATATCATGATCCCTCACAAGACAACGCATAAACATAAACATCACAACCTCGCATATACAACACAATCGGTCCTGCGAACCGTCAAATCATTGATAGTGTTTGGTTCATGGTACAAAAACTATCGATGAATTTGGAAAAATATTGCTCGTCTGGAATTCGAACTCACGACTTGGGAACGTTCAGTTTAAGAGGCCAGGAAGCTAACCACTTATCAGTTCCCCCTTCATAGTTATTATTATTTGTATTCAATACGAATAAGTAAACAAAGTTTATTAATGGAAGAAATAATATTACTTTACAGGGTGAAGTCTCTTATATTAGAGTCAAAGAAGATCACAGTAGCGGTAGTGATCGTCGCAGTGAAGACAGAGACAGAGGCCGTAGTCGCTCTCGTAGTTATAGCCCTCGTCGAAGAGGCACACCTACCTATTCGCCTTTGCGTCGAAATTATTCGCGATCCAGATCCCGCTCGAGGTCTCGCTCTTACGATTAGAGTGTACGTATTCATGCACTACTCCATGGTAACATTCAACAAAGACTTCAGTTTACACTTCTGTCGCTCTTGTTTTTTACATATTCTCACTCTACAGTAATGGAGACGTTTTTATGTTATCACCAATGAATTATAATGGATTTTAATTTAGTGCATTTTCAATTATTGAAGAGAGAGCTGTCAACTGGAAGAACTATATGAAAATTATCTTAATTTCTATAATAGGCTGCATGAAGCTGTAATTGCTTATAGTTTTTACAGTGTTTGCATAAGATATACATTCCATTGGATTTTTCAAAAATAATTTAACATGTCGTATAGTGATGCACAATGCCATTGCAAATAGTTACTCTAAAGTCTATAATGAGTGAATTCTAATTTTGTCTGAATTCGCTTAGCAATATTCTACATTCCAGGAATCGTAAACACATTAAAAGATCAATGTACAAATTAAAATGGATTTAAGTAGATTGACATTGATCAATTTTCAATATGTGAATCCATTTTAGTTTGTACATTGGTCTTTCAATGTATTTGTGATTACTGGGCTAGAATAGAAGGATTGAATAAAATATTTAAATATATTCCTTGAAAAAATGAAGTGCTGAAAAGGGCAAAATCTGCGCAACTATCAAACGTTATGTTACTCATGGGTCAGATAAAATTGTACTGAAATGCTATAATTGGGTATGAACAAAACCTTTAGAGTATAAATTGCAAATAAAAATGTCTGTAGAAAATAACCAATACGAATTTGTTTGTTAGGTTTTATTCAAATCATTTAATTATGATGATCAAAACCATGTTCAAAAAACATTTGCAATAGCAAGCAAATTCGTACCGTTTAATTGATTACTTATAAGTGTCAATGGATTAAAATCGAAACTAATGTATTTTTTCTTCTTTTGTATATTGGATTGGATTGTAACACAATGAATGAAAACTCTGAAACCCACACACGATGATCTTACTTCTTGGATGGAAATGTGGATTTTGCGTGGAGGATAAAATAAATTATCGGAATGGTCGCGGAAAGGGAATAAGTGGAATTTGTCGCGAAGAGGATTTTAATGGATTCAGGATTTGAGGATTTAAGGAATCGGAATCTCATTCGGGAAAGGAGTACTCTTCCACTTGCGGAAGGATCCTCGCGATTTTAGGATTCGAGGCGAGCTCGAAGCACCATTCCCAAGCCTTGTAGGGGGAATGATAACGATTTGGAAGGATTGCACACGTCTTTACATTTTATTAATAAGCTGACAAGTAACTGTTGTGTGTTGAGTGTGACAGTTTACCTTTCCCTTTAAAGTCTTGAGAACCGCTTGATTTTTGTCTTTCTTCCGTCATGGTGACGATAAACTTTCAATTTGAATTGACCTTATAAATTGAAGCGTTCTATTGAAATGGTGTTATACAAGGAATAGTTCTGTTTTCATTTATCAGAAGAGGAAATGAAGGAAGTGATTTGTTTAAAACTGTACCAAGTTTTTAGGTACTTTTTCAGAGATGTGTGCAATGTTCTCTTTCAAGACTTGGGAACGAAATATTTTCTTCCGAGTTCGTCGCACTATTACTTCTGGATTGTAAGGATTTTAAGGATAACTGTAAAAAACGCGAGCGGATCGTAGGATTGATCAAGCGGAACTGAAATCATTTCTTCGTGGGTCCCCCGTATCTGATGAACGTAAAGTCGAAAACGTTTCGTATAAGATATCCTCGCGGGATTCATTTCATATTTACAAAAAAAAAAAATTACGCACCAATGGATCTTTCGGAATTGGATTCATTTACTGACCAAGAGGAACTTACAAAGGTTTGATTCCTCGATCAAACTTCTTTCTTCACTGTTTAGAACGAAATGAAAATTTATGCGGATAGTAGGATTTCTTCTATTGATGGATGTCATCTTCATCTGGAGGAGATCTTTATTTGGGTCAGGTATTTTTTCGTCGGTTTGTTAATCGAGGTACTTCATCATCTATGACTTGCATGCTGTGCTTCATTGTCTCCCCATACGTTTAATCTTTTTAAACCCTTCTCCCCTTATAACAGTACCTTGTTGTATGCATTCTATATGGAAAGACTGATTCGCTTCTTTTCTTTCTTTCTTAATCTAATAACTTTTTCTTTTTCTCTACATCTCTCCACTTTTATTTAATTGGTACAATACTGCAAAATAAAATTAAAAAAAAAAATATATTAATTTAAGTAAAGATTATTTTTTAACAAACAATTCTACTTTATTTTTAATGGAAACACATTATAAAAAAAAAGGGTAATGAAAATTTTGCATTTGCTTTAAATGTTGAAAGCAAATTTCAATAGCCTCTTATTTTTGCCTCTGATTACAGATATGGTAACGAAAATTGCAACGTTAATTTTTTCAAAGATAACATGTTTTATGTATATAAAATACAAAATATAAAAAATGTTCACTCAATAAATTATCAAATGAGTAAGCATTTGTGCATTATTCGTTACCAACCTACAATGATTGTAAAAATAAAAGCATTTTCTTTCACGAATCGATTTATTAAATTTGTATTACTTTTTTAAGCAACTCAGACAACTGATTGAGGCTCTGCTATATTTACAAAATTTAGTATAGTGATGTAGGAAGTTCATATTTATGGAGTACAAAATGCTTTCCACTACCATTGTACAAAATTCTGCAGACATGACAGCATCTCTACAAACCTCATTTAATTTCTAACACTTATTTAATAATTAACAGTTACTGATACGAAGCTAAATTTAATAGTTTTATTAATTGCACTTAGAATTCACCTGTTTAATCTAGCTGAATATACTATTTCAATTTTTGTAACTTTACGTTCATTCCACTTTCTCCTTTTAATCCATTTATCTCTATAACCTATTTCTTGGCTCTTTTTCCCCCTTTAATTTCCTCTTTTTTTCTGTCCGTTATAACAATTCAAGTTGTCGTAAAATACCTATTCCCTGACATGAACTCAAATTGCAAGATTATTTTGTAGTATATTTTAATATTTCTATTCTATTAAAAATGTTTAATATACACACATATGCTCACGTGGAATACTACTTTATTAAATTCTCAAAACTAGGAAAAAGTTTCGAGTATTTACAAAATGAAAATGATTTATAATTAGATTTTATTACGGAAATATATAAATTAAGAGGTTATCCTCATTTAGCTGTCATGAATAGGACTGCAACGCAAGAGCCAAAAAAAAATAAAAATAAAAATAAAGTCCAGAGAAAGGAATACTTTTTGCATTTATAAATTATGCAAATGTGGTTGGAAGATACACAATTAAAATTATTTAAAAATTCGAAAAAAATAACAAGCTCTCTAAAAGAAGAGATCGTATCGTTAGGTTTGTGGAGCTCTACAGTTACTTATACTTTTGTAAACATTTCAGGATGTTCAGATAGAAATTCATTTTATGTGCGGTTCACTTAAACCCCAGTCAGTGGTCACCACTTACGGATTTGTGGATTCGCAAGAAAAGTAAGATTTCTCCGGATTATAAGACCAGACTATATTCCATGATTCGCTTATTACATTTAATGAATTTAATTATCGAGAATTTTCATGTTGAAAGTTGATGTCAATAAATTTTGAATAGCTCGTGGAGTAAATCAAATTCAACAAAATGGCTTTGAATCTATACATATGTTAAAGTTCAGACAATTAAAAAATCAATTTTTTATATGAGAATACCGCCTTAATGTTATTTTATTAAAATTGTACATGATTGAAAAGGACAATTTCTCACCCTTTGAGTGAGAAGTATGTCGGATAATATGAAACATAATTACACTTTTGTGTATTGTAGGTACTCAAAATAAATTTTAAATTTGAGAATCTAATAAAACAATACTCAGAGTATTTGTACTTATTATGAGCATCGGATCTCCTTAATTTTAATTCCCAATACAATTATTATTCTATTATTATTATTTTGTACTCAAAGCAAAGGGTAAACAATTTGAACAGTTGATTTATTTACATACATAACAGTAAATCTTTAAGTATAGTGCTCGATATGTGTAACGCAACATGATCCACATTACAGAAAAAGGTCGTATAAAAAATATAAATTTCCCAAATACGGACTACTGTACTACACTTAAATGTAAATAAGCACTCACTAAATTAAAGTTTCTGCACGCACCTCAAAATGTATTCATTAGAAAACGAGTAGAGATATTAGTGTACCCGGGGATACTATTAACAAAATATGCATTCAAAACACGAGCTTCTTTACTTTGGCTTCGAGAGTAAAGGGAACATAAATAAAACTCTGTACCAATTTTCAGGTTTTTAAGTCCCTCAGGAGCATAATATGACTGATCTGCATTATGTGGACAAAATTTTTGTTGCAAGAAATTGCCCGATAACGCAGCACGTTCAGTAAAATCGCATTTTGCGACTACTATAACATTTATATTTACTTTGATGCAGTATATAGTTATAGTTATAAAACTGTTAAATAAATTATTAATAACTGTCAAACAAAATTAAATTCAGTCACGTCGTTCAAAGAAAAGTACTATACAATGTTGCACTCCTTATATAATACTAAGTAAATTCTTCAAGGCCGGGCACAAAGGAAATCTCGTGTTGTAGCTCGACGCTAGTAACCAGTACGACTATCAAACTTTACAAACATTTTTAAAGAATTCATCAATTTTTTCAATCGTGCAAACCTTAAAATTCATTCAAGTCAGTTGCTAAATTGGTAACAGAGTTTATGAATGTTCCCACAGATGATGGAAAAAGGTGATATTGAAAACACTATATTTTGTTACTTTATTTTCAAAAACAAAATAAAAAAGTAATGAAATACACATACATATTACGAAATGTTTGAAACATCAGATATATCAACGTATTTCCTAATGGAATATAAACATTTGATCTTGAAAAAAAAATCTTTGTTGATATTGTCCGCTGAAAGTTATGTGCTTATGCACATGCTTAACTTAATCAACATTACGTATTATGTTTAAAAGCAGTGAATACTACTAACAATTCATAACTAAAATACATAGAGCTTTTATTTGTGTATTTTTTATACAACTTCCAAAAATATATTTTTAATAAATAATTCCTTTTTCCTGGCAAATAATTTCAACCCAGCTTAGGTTTTCGAAAGTTTAAGAATAATGTTGCGTGTAAATAAAGTGCAAATAATATAACTGTAAATTTTTTGGACAAAATACGCCATATACTCGAAATACAATCAACGTAGTCTTCATTTATAAAACAAATCAATTTAACGTGATGTTGATGGGGCTTTGTAACTAGCCGTTCTACTTTTTAATAAAGTTAGTAAACTAAATTTGAAGTTAATTTTTCTCACATACTAAAATTGATAAGTTTGATTCAGAGCATAATTTCAATATTTCCCCAGTTTTGTGTAAAAAGTAAAAGTGATTTTCTTTATTATAAAAAAAAAAGATAAATTTCTATGGATTTGTACTGCAATTTGTGGTCGTTTCTTAAGATTTAAGTATTTTTTACCCTATACAGCCAATAGCAAAAGAGATTAGGAGACAGAAGACTACACACCATCATTCTAGTTATTACAGGATTGTATTACATTTCCCATTAAACGAAAAAGAATTCACTTTTGACATCGATTTCTTGATGCTCTAATCCTTTTTCATTTACTGGTTTATTCAAAAAATTGAAAATAAGACGATGTGACTCTCATGTAACCGACTTCGAGCTGTTATAACGAACTTGAAGTACAATCTGGTAAAACAATTTTAATATTATTTTACTGTAATTTTTTAGCTAGCTATAGATGTGTACGAACCTCAGTTCCAAATTAGTTATTATATTTCACAAAAACATTTTAATTATAGTCTAATTACAATGCGGTGATGTTTCGTATTTCAGGCTGCAATGTGATTTTCAGATTCTCAGTTAGTGGTACAAAAACGACCACGTATCTAAAATTAGAGCAATTAATTCCAAAAATGTCTTATAATGTTTGACACCTAGCACTAGTAGGATTTAATAATGAGAAAGTTGATAACGTTAGATCATGATTGTATAATGAATTACATGTGTATTATATATTATAGATCACTTTTTCTTTCGTTACATAAATGTATATTTCACTGCATGGATCGTCTCAAGTCGATCTCCAGGCCCCGAATTGGTAAAAAAAAATATGCTCAATACAGTATATATTACCGTCTCAGTTAATTTATTTGAAAATTAATTTTGGTTTTGCTTTTAAAAATATATAGATATTTTGCATTCCACGAAATTGGTACAGATAGCATAATATGTACTATTGTAAAAATTGCACGTTATTACATTTAATATGAATAGTCGGGAGAAAGTATAAAGGGATTCTCAGAAATTAAGGCAGCCTAATTTTTGGAGTAACATCAATCACAAAAATATAAAAAAATAAAGAAATCAGAAGATATCAACGCTATTTAGAGATAACTGATTACATGTATGGTTTCAAGTGAGTTTGTACTTTACAATAGATAAAAATAAAACGAGTATAACAAATTTATTACATTGATGTACTTTAATTTCCCAAAATCAGGGGAGGCTGATGCTATTAGTTTATGAGCTTGTGAAACCATTTACTGTATGTTCTGCCATACTTCGTCTACTTGTTCTATAAATTTGCTTAAAGTCTTTTGTTTCTGTGTATGTATTTGTAACTTTGAATCTTGTTTTCTTGGCAAATATGTACGATCGAGCATTGCACAAACAAGATATCAACTGTGCCAAAGTCTCATAAGGTAAACAAGAGCCTTGTTTACGCGGTCTTGGAATAATTAATCTGATATTCTGAAGTAAGTACATTTTTATGTATAGAATCATTGATTAAAAGTGTGAAAAGATTTTACGGGAACTTAAAAAAATTGACGTATTAAATTTCTCAGTGTGATTTTTTATAAAATAATGCCTACTCTTGTTATATTTGTACAATCGAACATCATATTATGTTTTACTTAATCATAGCAGCAAATTAATATTATATTCTTGGAAAAAAAGGTTCTATAAATGTGACGATAAAATTTATATGTATTAAATAAGTATATATTAAGGGGTCACAAATGCCTGAACAACTAAGTTATATAATGCATGTCGAATATATACTGCACAAATATAAAATATCTAACAAATAAGGAATAAGAATAAACTAATCGTATAAAATAAAATATAAAAAAAAGTAATATATAATATATAATAAAAATAATAATAATGCGTATTATATACATTTTAACTATAATTGTATTATATATTACTACGTATGATGAAAAGTATTTTTATGATTTCATACTATCGATATGTCAAAACAATATTAAGATAAATCGTGGATAAATTGGAGACTCTCATCTCTCATATCATTAGCCTATCTATACAGCGTATACCCACCTACATATATATGTATATGTGTGTGTGTGTAATTTTATATATATATATATATGCACGCTCTCCATATGACATGACATGACACATACGCCACATACGATATTTGTACACGCGTATATAAAAGATACGAGGCCAATTGTACCATTCATATATATGTACGTACATATGTATGTTAACAATGCAAAAGTGCGATATCGGTGATATCATATAGAAGTGTGCATAAAGGTGTGTGAATAAGTTTTACGTCGGTGTTGATTGGACTTGGAGCGCATGACTTTTGAAACCAAGTGTTCTGTGCTTTGAACTGTGTGAACTTGTGCTTCTCTTTTTTTAATTTTTTATTATCGTGCATGTTAGTTGCTCGTAATTATTGCAAGTGGCCACGCCTCTTATTTAGTAACTATATTCACTCACGTCAAACGTATAGTACAATTACTATGAACCTTACTTTATCAGTCGAACATTGAGTTTATTTATGGGTCAGTGAAGTGCACACTAGCACATAAATACCAAGAACAATCGTACTATTGCAGATAATTTACGTAAGTGTGATATTATTAATAAAAAGTATCAATTAATAGTCGATTAGTCCCAACAAAATTAGTTTTCAATTTTCTTTTAAATCTGTTAGTTGCAATCAATAGAAGGGATTAAAATCTGTTTGACTTTTCGTAAAAACTGTCATTTTCATTTTATACAAACAGTGGGCTGTGTTCGACAATTGTCAACTGTAATAAAAGATGGCAAATCACAATTATTTGTGCGACCCAAAAAATCCATTCTTTTCATTAGAAGATGACGTCGATGATGAAACATTTCTGAATAATGCACCACGTAAACCTATGACAAATGTAAATCATTTTAACAACTTTGAAAATACGCTGCAACAACAACATCAAGATCTTCTAGAACGTAAGAAAGCAGTGGAACAAAGAACAAATGAATCGGCTCAACGTTCACTCGCTTTGCTGCATGATTCCGAAGACATTGGGACAAATACAGCTGAGGTAGTTTTTAATTGTATTTACAAAATTTGTTAAGTATGTAACTAGTTCTACGATTTGGTAACTTAATTTCTGCTTATTTACTGATTAACACAGAATTGTACCCTTTTTGACAGGAATTAGCCAGACAGCGTGAACAGTTAGAAAGAACTGAAAAGCGGTTGGATGATATAAATAGTACCCTGCGCTTCAGTCAGAAACATATTCAAGGTATAAAAAGTGTCTTCGGAGGTCTGAAAAACTATTTCAGTGGCAGCAAATCTCTAGATCAACCGCCACCTTCCACAGTTCCAAAGATTCCAGAATCGAACAGCACTTCTTCTGAATTAAATAATACTGTTAATAATTCTGTTGATCACAATAGAGATTATTCCAATCATCCTTCTTTCCGAATTAGAGGCCTTGTAGAGGAAAATAATGAGCCCCTTAGCATGGCCGAGGTTTTAGATAGAAATTTAGATGAAATGAGCGGATCACTTGCAAGATTAAAAGGTTTGGCGCTTGGTCTATCCGAGGAAATAGAGACGCAAAATGATCTAATTGACAGTATTACCGATAAGGCAGAAAAGGCTGACATCACTCTCCAAAGACAGAACAAAGATATTCGACATTTACTGAAAAAGTAGTGCTGAGCGCAAAACGGGCTTAGTTGTCTTGAAATAATATTTTAATTTTTTTCTTAAGAAGAATTTAAAAAAATGCTGAATTCCCGATAATGCAAGAAGTGGATAAATGATCTGACGTAGAGCTTTCAATGAAGATCAGCACAGCTTGTGTAACATAATTTGTGCGGTAATCGACAAATACTTAATAAGTGTTTACAATTTTCAGAAAGTCGTCGAAGTGGAATTACTGAAACTGAAAGATGTTCATCTGGTACGTGCTAAAACAAACATACATTCATGTCGACTACTGAGAAGTACACCATAATTGTGTACAATTTGTGTTACTTTGGAATATGAGCTTTCATAATCAATACATTAATATGCGGTAGAAAGTAAATCATGTTCACATCCATTGAAGATTTTACTAAATATTCGTTCGATAAAGTGAAATATAAGTTTTGCAGATGGCTTCATAAATTGTCAATATTTCTTTGACTCAGTTATATAATAAAATGTTTTGTTTATTTTTACTTTACTACGTTATTTTGTTTCCTGTTACGAAATATCAGATTTGTTTATGTATATAAAGAACACTGCAAATAAGTAATTTTAGAGTTTTAGTGATGCATAATGTCTTAGTTAACTTTCTTAAATTCTACTTATGTAAGGATAAACATTTGCACAAGGGGACATCAATAACGGTGTAATGATTAAAATGATGTTAAACTATAAATTAAGTTAAGTCATCTTTAAATACAATTGTGTACATATATATAAATTTATATAACTTAAAATAATTAAGAATTTAAATACACGATATATATATCGGAATTTATCTTTGTTTTATTAATACTGAGTATTAAACTTTTCCAAAAATTGTCTACAGTACACAATATAATTTTGTTATTCAATTTTAATATTCCCGTCTAAATTTCCATTAATGGTACGTATATCAATGTAATTTAATAATGGCTGCTGACATCATTAGGAACTGATGTTGCTTCGAATGTCAATCTTTCTGCTTCTCTTTGAGCGGCAATCGCAGCATGTTCTGCCGAAATTTTTTGAAATAGCGTCAGGTGTCTGTCTTTTGCTCTTGCAACACTTAAAGAATCCTGCATAAAATGAAAAATTCTATAATTACAGAAAATATTTCAACATTATACATATAAGGCATGTGAAATTAATGAAATGCAAATTATTTATCACACAAAATAATATATTGGAAAGATATACCTTAGGAAGAGCTGCAACTCCTTGTGCATTATTAGCAGCTATTCTTTGATACAGTGAATGATGCCTCTCTTTGGCGAGTCGAACAGCCTCTGAATCGGTTGGTTGCTGCAACACGTCTTCATAGTTGATTAATTTAGGATGAAAACCATTTTCATCAACGGTGTATTTTACAGTTCGAACTTTCTGCTTGGGGTCAATGTATGAATAGGAGCCTGTTGAAATTATTAAAAGCTGAATCGATAAGGCAAATGTGTAAAAATTAGAAAAACTGATATAATTAACAAAGTATAATGTTTACCTCGAACGTGTCCAATACCATCTCCAGACTCTTTTTGTATTCTGTCGACGTGTCCAGGAAAACGACCTGCAGCGTATGAAAATTTATAGGGGTTTGGTGGAGAAGGCTCTGTAGTTGTCGATTCGTATTGTAATTCGTATTTCCCATACTCAGAATTGGCAATATGCGAAACATCTCCAAAGCTCAAATTAGCCACCCCTGCTATTAATAGAGTGATCTATGATTTTGGACAAAACACGATAATCGTTAGTGATAAAATGGAATAATAATAACACATAATAGTAAGAAAAGCTTGTTTAATCTCAATTATAAAATGAATCGAAAAATCTTAACATTAAAAATTGAACCATTGTATTTAAGAGCTGGTTAAAAAATAAATTCATTGAATGATTAATACATTTCAATTCTTGGCCTATAAACATATATAAACTTTGACAACACTTTAAAAGTGCTTAGTTTTTACTATGGTTGGTACATACAGTATAATATTTGACTGTTGACGAGTATAAACTTCGTATTATTATATTTGATGCATTTATATATAATTACACTGGCTTATAAAATGAAAAAATAAATTCGATCCCACTATATTTTTTGGATATAATTTGGTCCGCTAAATTAAATAAAAAATTTAATTGAAAAAAATGTTATACAGATTGGTTTTTGAAATATAAATTATTTTTTCTTTTTTGTTTTTTCGGAGATATATATACTTTCACATTTTAATAGTTCTTTTCAGTGGCACTCAATAATTGTTGAAGAATTGCTCAAGAAGCAAGAGGGTATATGGAATATATGTATATTTTGTTATTTTATTTCGTTTTTCCTTTTTGTTTCTTCCCAATTCAATAATATTACATATATATCACAGATAGCTTATACATTATGTCAGCTGTGATATTACTGTGTGATATATCTGTGATATTAAATGCCGTGTGGGTTGTATGTATATTTCTTCATTATTATAAAATGACAAAAAAAACACCATAATTTCAACAGGTGAAAATATGTCGCTCAAAACATTAATTCATAGCATTTTCATTATCGGATTTTTTCCCACGTGACGAAAATATGAGGATCATGGTGAAAGGTTTCATCAAGAAATCAAAACCATTGAGGCATAGCGCTACCAAGGACTTTGGGATGAAAGAATATATTATATTCAGGTAAAAAATATAAATTCCAAGATTATATATAATATTGAAATTCAATAATGAAAATGAATGAAATGATTTGAATAAACGTTTTCTACGTAAATAGGAGAGCAATACCAAAACAGTCAAATTTGAAATTTTCATGTTTTCTATTTTTTATCATGGCGGAGTAAATTTTCGATTTTCACTTCAGCCCAAAAATCGACGTTTCTCATATATATTTATTTTGGCGCACAATATATAGTAAAACTACTGAAGCGATTGTAATTGTGCGAGACGCAATTGTTGAAGATTCGATTATTATACCCTTTTTTTTATTATACGTTATTAATTCGAGATGTGGCCTAAAATGTGAAGCTATATCCCGCCTGCACATTAAAAAAAAAAAAAAATGATTAAAACATCAAAACTTGGATTAACAAGAATTCAGAAGTATTCGTTATAGAAGAAATGAATCCATTTTTAATCCTTTTTAATCTAAGTTTTCACCTGTCAATCTTTTTTTTTTACTGGGTGAAAAAAAAGAAACAAAATAAAAAAAAAACCGTATCTATGAAAGAAGAAATGGAAAATAACTTTTGAGCTTATATTATTATATAAAAAATGTTGACCGGAAATGTACATTTTATGTATTCACGATCATATATGAATGCGTAATAACTAATATACATATACATACGACCTCTGATTTAATTACATATACTTTTACTTTCCACCTCAAGATTTACACATTTTAGAAGAACCAATAGAAAAATAAAATGAGAAATAAAAAAGCGTAAATTTAAATAAAAGGTTTTAAGACTTCATATACAAGAATTTTTTACAATATTTGCATTTATTTATACATTTATTTTTCTAATATTATTACATCATGTTTTATTTCATCGCACAAATATATTCTCTCCTTTCGTATAAAATCGTATGAATTCAAGTGAGGCTAATGAAAAATTGTGGAATGAAATTAATGACGAATTAATTCATTAAAATATTATTTAATGAGGAAATGACTTACAAGCGCAGACTTCATGTTGACATTCAGAAAAAAAATAGTTCAATGGCGGAGTCTCCTTATTGCTCTTTGATTTTCTGATGGCGCACTGCTCCTTCTCACTACTGTACTGATGCCAGTATAGAAGATGCCTCCTCCGAAGTGAAAGTATCACTCATTTTATTATGGTACGAGCTCAATGCAATATACATATATATTGCGACATACTACGAAAAGTAACGTCAGGGGAAACAATACGTATAATTTAATTGATTTTTTAAAATTCCGCTATATATATATCGACATAAAAATGCCTCGGGAAGACAATGATGCTGATGCCCCATCGAGGAGTATACATGGTAAAAAATGCCATTCAACTTCTCTTCCTTGTAAAATTTTTAGACGATTTCGAAATTTATTATTTCTTTTTAATGGACTTGGTTTTGAAGGATTTTCCTCATCTTAGTCCATTTCATACGGAATTTAAAAGTTAGAAATTTAATAACACTTTTTCGAGTAATATCGTTTCCTTCGTATTCTATTAAAACCACTTTTTCTGAATTCAATCAAAACGGAGTTAAAATAGAAAAGGATGATACATTTTTTACTTTCGTGAAATAATGATTGTACAAGTTCAATTGCGTATATTTCATGAATTTTACTCATTTAAACAAAAAAAAAAAAAAAAAAAAAAAATAGATGCTTCGCCCCTGCGGCCTTCGGATTATGAATTTGATATACCAATTCACATTTGCTCCATACACATCCACACAATTCGATTGATAGTATATGAAGCTGAAAAGTATTAATTATTTCTATTTCCATATATATAGATTAATGTGTTTCTTTTTATATGTTTGTGTTATAAAATTGAAAATGAACATTTTCAAAACGATTTCCCCTTCACCGTAGGTTGGACGAAATATTGCCTTAAGATATAACGATGAATTTAACATGCCAAATAACATCCCAAAAACTTGCGAAAATGTTTTTTGGCAGATCTAAGATCAGCCAAAACAGCAATTTGAAAAAAACACACACATTCACTCAGAGGTTATTTCTGTCAATTTATTGGTGAATTACAGCTCGTCAAAAAAATTAAATCACAAAAAGCGGTTTCCCCACTCTACCACTTGATAGATAAATTTCGAAATCTAATCAGTTTTAAATTGGGTCAGTGCATATCCAAAAACAATTTGTGAATTGTTCGGCGATTTTCCAAATCCTTATTTGCTAAAAAGTTACTAAATTAAACATTTTAAAAGTCGAATAATTCCTCAAATGAGCCATCTATGACTGGTGTTTTGAATTCGTCTCGAAAAAACCTTTCAAATGAGCCCCCACTCGACCCATGTTGCCATTTAAGATATTCATCCCCCCTCGTGGAACCCCTCAGAAAAAATAGATTTTTTGAAAAATCATTTCACGTGTTTCAGCGATTTTCGAAAGTTTTTCTCTTTCAAAAGTTACAGGACCCTTTCCAAACTTTTGGGACACCCTGTATAATCTTGTAGCAGTTTATGTTTCTTGAGCCTGGTACTCTTGATTGACGTTCTTAGTATAGACTTATAATTATATAATAATGATAAAATTGTTATCAAAGTGTGAAGAAGATGATTCTTAAAAAAAGTAAATTATCTACGAAACGTGTAACCCATTGTCATCCTCGTAAAATTACTTGTTGGTGTGATATTGGCATTGAAACACTTGAGGTGTTGTGTAATACGTTGATGTAATTTCAGGTAAAGCTAAGTTGTCATTGGCCAACGCTATAATTTTTCAAAAACGAGGCTCGGCACATGTATAATTGAATGCATCTTATGCCTAATATACTGCTGGAAAATCGTTTCCTTTAATCAGTAATATTCCGACCTAGTACACGAAAAGTCGAATGAAATTTTGGAAAATCGAATTTGGGATTTAGTAAGTTAATATGTATTTTTTTTCAATTTGAACAAAAATATCTGGTACCAAAATTTGATCTGATTGATGGTTTCATTAAAAATAATATATCATTTTGTTGATCCTTTTTTAAATTTGTAATAATATGTAAACATCTTTTGTTTAGGATCTAATAATGTGGTTTTTCTTTATAAATAAAACATAATGATTTGATTATGGCGAACAATGTTTCGGTTGGTTCTTATACTGGCCATTCAAATGCGCTGACACGGGAGGCCATCAGATGGATAAATAGTAAGATATATACAGAGCAAATGTTTTCTGATGGCCCCTCATCGCAATATATCTAAATTGGCCGCAAGGGCCAACCTAAAATAATTCGAACAAACTTTTTTGTTGAAAATTGTGTGAAGAAACATCCCTTGAAATAATAACCATCAATTATTGCTGGACACTATTTGTTATTAACTAGGGCGAAATCCAAATCAATGAAAGAAACATATCCCATTATTTTATTATAAATGTACAACAATGAATCATTATTTGTAAATCACACAACATTCTTGCAATTCCCATTGATAATTAGTTGACAGAGGTAATAACCAATGAATGAAAATGTTTTAAATTATAACGAGATTATTAACTTTCCATTATTATTCTTTTTTTTTACAAAGAACATCGTGACCTACCTTTTCGTATCGAATTTTATTTCGTAAACCAAACTAATTTTGCAGCTGGTCTTATATCATCGTGCCGTTCGCCGTCTGAAAGGTAAATTTTTTCCACCACACCTTTTTTCCACTTATTTCGCGAAACCAATTGGTCGATGATTAAAACTACTAGGGTAGGTATAAATATACTCGCAACCCAGCTACTCCAAAATGAGTCTGCTAGATTCTGGGCCGCAATCTCCATTGTTTTTTAAAACATTTTTCGTGGATTTCATAATGCGGTAAAGTCATTGAACCGGAAGATGTTTACAATCAAAAAATGATTTCGAGTTAAAGCCTGCAGGTCTCCAGGATCGGGCGAAACATGTGTTAATGGAGGCGAATTGATAATAATATGTTTGATTTCGGCTAATGTTCGCTTGTTCTTTCAAAACCGTGTGCAAAATGCTGATTTAACCGTACGAATCAATCTTTCCCATACTCGCCCCATATGAGGGGACGATGGATTTGTAAAATACCACTTGGTCCGCTCGTTAGTGACGATGGCGTATCATATAACAACGTTTCCCGAGCTATATATTTAGAATTGCATCGCGTATTTCGACATCAGTATTATTATTTAGAATCTAATTTAGAATCTAATTTATTCTAATTAATGTTTTACATACAGGAAAAAAAAATGGAAATGATCAAATTTGTCCCATTGGCAAACGAAATGAAGAAGAATCCAGAATTGAAAAAGTCCGACATTGAGTCATTAAGAGAATGGTGCTCGAAACAGCCTCATTTACCCGAGATTTCGGACAGCGAATTGGCGTTATTTTTGCACAGTAATTATTATCACATCGAAGCCACGAAGAAGACGATCGATTCATTTTGCACTTGCCGAACGCTCGTTCCCGAATTTTTCTCGAATCGCGATCCTATTGGGACAAAGGAGTTGCGCGTTGCTTTCAATACCGCGTATGTATGCCTTTTCTTAATCAAAAATTGGATTTTTTTCACGTATATAAATGTCGCACTCTTGAAAGTCCTTTCAATTCCTCTACTTTATTTATAAATCCAGTTTCATTAGCTGGACATATTGTTGAAATCATTCTCTATAATTCAATCCATCGTCCCGTCATTAATTTCTGCCATGTTGGATATGTTAGAAAGTCATAATCAATTAAATCAGCATACATCGAAATTTCGTTTTTTTCCGTTAATTCAAGATGCATCGTAACATTGGATTCGCCAACTACGGAAGGTTACAAGGTGATTTACTCCAGACTCGTCAACTTCGAACCATCCAATTGGAATTTCAACGATATGCTTAAATATTTCAATATGGTTCTGGATATCTGGATGTACACGGAAGGCACGACCGATGGTCACTTGATTGTCGTAGATTTTCACGGAGTCACTTTGGGTCATGCGACCCGACTGAGCCCAATGGGCATCAGAAAGTATCTCTATTATTTGCAAGAAGGTCTTCCCGTGAGACTGAAAGGATTGCATTATCTGAATGCAACTCCGATTGTCGATATTCTTCTGAAAATGATGAGGCCTTTTATGAAGCAATCGCTAATGGATGTGGTAAGGTTGCTACGTAACACTGCATATATTCGAATAATGATCCTTAGAAGAGAAACATTTAGCGTACCTTAATTCTTTTGAATATATTTGAAAATGATTGATCCAAGGTCCCTTAAAAACAAACATTTTCCGTTCGCGTTATTCGACTTTGAATATATCCATCATTTACAGACCTAAAAACTGAAAAAGCAAAAATAAAACTGCTTTTGACTTTTCTAACATTCTAAAATAAAAACTTATAATTTCTAAGAAATAAAAATAAATAACTTGTTCTGGAAAATATTTTACTTACAAAAAAAAAACTATGTAATATATATGTTGTGTTATATATATATCGCTATCCTAGTAAACGAAAACGAAATTGAATGGAATTAAAACAGAAAGTTTATTCTCTATCGATTTCAATTCTCAATTCCTTTTTCAATCGCAATTCCTTTTTGTTTATACCGGGACGTAATATATGAATCATATTTTATGACTCTTGCAGTTCCACGTGCATACAACGATGGATACAGTGTCCGCATTTATTCCACTGGAGATTTTTCCTAACGAAGCAGGAGGTCAAGCAGGACCATTAGAAACTTTTCACAAATCCCAAATAAAAAAACTCGAAAATTACCGAGCTTGGTTCGAGGTTGAGGAAGCTTCTGCTCGCGTGGATGAAACTTTACGTCCAGTAAAAGAAAAATCGCCAAAAGATCTGTTTGGAGTGGAAGGGAGCTTCAAAGAACTGGACATTGATTAAAGGATTTTTCACATATTCACGGATACATATATATGTGTTTGTATAACTGACTGGTAAAATTTCATGGAGCGAATCTTCACATAATTTTAAACAATAAAGTTCTTTACTGAAAAAAAAAATTCTTTTCGAAATTTTAAAATGACGGATTCAGTGCGTCAAAAAATAAATAAGATTCCCATTGAAGTCAAAGAGCACATACGATGACCTTGAAAAATTTGTACCAAACTATGACGACGAAATGAAGAAAATGAAAATGGCGGATTCAATATACCCACACGGCAGGTAGTATTGCAGCAATATTGCAGTAATATTACCGAGAGATATTCCAGTAATATTGCAGTAACATCGCAGCAACATTATATGTCCGCGAAAATTCCATCCCAATATATAAAAACAATATTCCCGAAATATTACAGGAAGATTCCTGCAATACATCCGTAATATTGCAGTAATATTGCAGTTATATATGGTCGTTCAAAATTGTTTTTAATCGTCAAATTCTTACGAAATTTGTTATCAACGTTTCATTTTGAGGACTCCGATTATAAATCTGATAACGAAACGAAGAAGATCAAAATGGCGGACCCAAAATGGCCTTTCAATATTTGTTACATCACAAATGTTTGTATAACTGACGGATAACATTATCAGGAAGCGAATCTTCACATAACTTTAAGCTCACAATAAAGTTATATTCGACTTTGAATATCCATTATTTGTTGTTCTGAAATTGTTATTTGTATTTGGATAGAACCCAGATTAAAAAACGTCTTTATTGAATTTGTTTCCGTCCGTTCTCGTTTTTTTTTTGGTATATAGTTTTCAAAATGCACGTTCGAAAATAGTTTCACAGTTGACACGAAAAATGATCAAGAATTTACATAATCTTCTTTCATAACACCCTGGCGAAAATTGAACTCTCTTGAAAGCATTTACATGTCTCGGAAGTGTTTGTGCACTTATGTGATGCATTTTGTACATTTTAATATTATAGACAAATTTGGTAAAAATGCATATATTCGAATGATTATTTACGTAAAAATACATTTTAAAGAAACCAATAAAATAGTTTTCTTTCATTTCGATACAACAAAAAGACATGTTCTACACCCGCTTCACGCTTTGTCGTAGAGATGCCACATTTGTTGTTTAATCCAGCTGAATCACTCGCTCGATCCAATTCTTATTTATTATTGTTAAACGCCGTAATATGACGTGATTTTATATCACATATAAATTTAAAAACTTATTTTTAAAGGTATTAAAAGACAAGACAATTCGGTGAAATTGTACAGCCAGAAAGTTGTTATTTCCGATATCAGTTCAAAATGTACATTTAAACGAGTAATGTATCGTAGTTATTTTCAGAATTTATAACAAACCAAATAAACAGTGTTCAGAAATATACACACTTTTAAAATAATTATAAGATAGGAACTTAACGCTTCAAAATTACATATGTGTTGAAATTCAAAATTTGTATAAAAATAATCTTTTAAAATAACACAAATACTGGAGGACGCGAGTAGAAGATATACTCATTGATCACATTGGATAAAAGCTTTTTTTATATAATTTAGAAAATGGGGATTTTTTGTCAAATTACTACATACAATGACTTTTTAAGTAAAATTTATATTTTAAAATTATCAATTTAAATGTAGCTTTCAAAAAACTGATTCTATGTAATAACTGATAGAATGATCTTAATTGTGGCCTTGGGCTATTATGAAAATCTAGTAATAATATATTGTGTTTGAATTTGAAAAAATAATATTTATACTTAATTTACATTTGTAATTTGTGAAAGGACTTCTGTCTTTAATATTAAAAGAACTTTCAAACCCTCAAACTTTTAAAAATCAGTTTAAAATCACCTCAGAGATTTCCATTTAACTAAATTTAAACATTACAGCATTAATGCCTCTCAATAGGGGGAAAAGTATTTAAATTAATGTCTTTATTTACCAATCTTACTAATTTTAATAAATCTGCTAATTTGTTCTCTTTCTCTGAGTGTCGTTGGAACTTTTAGATGTTAACCATTTGTAAAGCCCAAATAATCCAACACCTACACTTACTATAGCTGTGGCAATAATTAGACTATTGATTTGTTCATCTGAAAAATAAAACATTCTTTAGTATGTAGATATTTTAAAAATAATATAAAAATGAAATATCTATTTATACCTGAGATACACATAGTGTATTTTAAATTTCCATCAGTTCGCAACAATTCATCGTATCGTTTCCTGTCGGTATCGTTAAGAAGAACTGCTGCAGCAGTTTTCAATTCTGAAATATTGATTCAGTATGAAATATGTTTTTCATTTGGATTGAGCTACTTATATTCAACATATTATATGAATAATGAATGATTTAAACTTAAATTTACAAAAGTGAAAGAAGTTTAACTAACGTTTGAAAGCTTCTTCAGCTCCCGGGGCCTTATTTTTGTCTGGATGCACCAAAAGTGATATTCTCTTATATGCTGTTTTAATTTGTGACTCTGTCGCTGTTTGAGGTATAGCCAATATTGTGTAAAAGTTATTTGCTGTCAATATTCTACACGGTGCCGGAAAATAATATTAGTGACACATTCCAAATATCAAAACGAATAGCATTATTTGACTCTTCTCTAAGTACGTTTACCGGTTAATGTGTGCTACGTCTTCTTCTACATACACCATTTGTCCTTCTTCTTTCTCTTCCATCTGTACATAATAATTTGCACGTTATATTAGTTAATTCATGTTATTTAAAAAGTAAATAATCATCGATGACAACATAAAAATTGAAATTTCTTATTCCTCATTTCCTTCAATATATTGCATGAATTCGCGCGAATATAAACGATCACTCGGATACAGGCCTCAATTATGTTCAATAAGAATTGCCTTCTGTTAGATATACATTCAATATGGTGTTTTATTTTTAATCCTGGTAGCACAAATTGCAAATTCGGTAGCAAAACAAGGCAATTCTGGCATCTGACGTCAGATTTGCTCCAGAACTCCTGCTTTCTGCTTCCGAATCTGCCAATTGTCCTATACCAGAGGCCAGAGGGTAGCAACAAATTATAGTTTATATCAATATTATGCACACGTCGAGTGTCCGCAGTTGACAATAATTTCACACATTTATTGTTATTTGAATCCTAAGTATATATATCTATTCAGAAGGTTGTACCACGTCTATGTAAAAATATATCTGTACCTTTTAGGTATATACGTGGCAAAAATCCTGAAAAATCAAAGTGACAAATTCAATTCAATATTTTTACGAACAATAACTACGTGCAATGACGTATCATCAACAATTCGCAAAAGATGTGATGCAAGCAACCCATGGTGATTGGTGAAGCAATGCGCAGGTTGAAAGGAGGGGAGGTCTCTCGGCGAATCAGGGTTTGTCTTTTCGTGCACGCGCGAAATTACTTCGTTCAAACAAGATAACGCGATTATTAAAGTTTTTAATTATTTTCTATTGTATATGCTATTAAAAAATTCAAATTGTTGCTTCCTTCATAATGAAATATAAATCTGTAAATAAGTGGCAAGAGAAAATTAACCGTGGGACAGAAATAAAATTATTCAGACACGTGGAAAATAAAAAAAAATGCAAACCAGCGCGTAAAAGCAATAATGAAAGAAACTAATAATTGTTTATTACTCGATTAGAGTTTTTTTTTGTCCGATTAACATATGTGACTTAATACTATACTATAAACAAGTAAGAAAATAGTGTGCTTCGCCTATATATAAATATATATAATACGTATGTTTAAGCTAAATCTTCTTTTATTCAAAACAATATATACATTTTAAAATTGTTGAAAAGTAATACTAAAGATTCAATATACCGACACAGTTATAATAATAGATAGCCAATGTATGTATCATATTTATATTCTCTCGATAATCATGCGTGTGTAAGTGCGGTGATATTTATATTAATAATATCATATTAATTCATATTCTGCAAGCATCAGTTATCAGCAATTTTCTTTTATGAGAAAAACAAAACCCGTTGGTGGAGTATATGCGCTTTTGGCGCTTCATTACAGAATCCGTTACATTTTGCGGTCTGTGTTCGTTTTCCAACTTCGTCGTTTTTTTTTTTTCTTTTTTCTTTAGTTTATGAGTATTATATATTATTATTTTTATTATTGCATCGTCATTGAAAAGTTACAAATTATTTTTACTTCGACCCGTTGGCACGAAGTATTGAATTTGGTACGCTTTGATTTTCTGAGTTTCATATACTTTCAGAATTTTTTATAAGAAAAGTGCCCATACGAATTTTAGTTTCAATTGCTCATTTTGTTCGTTAGTTCTTGAGATATATCCTCATATTTTTTATTTTAGCTGCACATTCTTACATCAAGTTCTATATATATATAGTCTCCGCAATTCACACACTTCGACAATTTTTCATCTTTCATCGGGAAAAAAAAATGTCCCACCTTTAAGTCTTATTCTTCAGCCCCTTAGTAGGGGTTGCAAGTAAAAACTGAGTTGAAAAACTAAATCAGCAACCAAAAAATCACAGAAACAAATTCTTTATTCGCTTTAAAAATATAAATGAACTTTTTATCCTCAACCCTTATATTTTTCAATTTATTTTTCACCCTTAGGCTGAAGGCACATAATAGAGCGGTAAAAGAAAAAGCGGAAAGGTTTTTGCTAGCCGGCGTTCTCTCCTTATACGTTACATTGAGCGGTAAATAAAATTATTTACATTTAGCTGGTTTTAATAGTTATTATTAGTGATTCGTCGATTTTATTTCCGCTTCAAATCAAATAAATAAATAAATAAATTCAATTTAAAAAAAATAATTGTAACTTTTCAATGATGCAATATAATAAACTAGGGGCTTCGCCCCTGCGGCCTGCGGCCGCAGCCGCTCAGCACATCATTCGTTAAACGTATACATATCTAATTACAATTTGATCTGCAATATATAAGTTGCAAAATGTATAACTGAATCATGTTTGATATCAGCGTGCATTAATTACTATTCAACATCGTCTACTCCTTCATCATCCGACAATAATATTCATTAATTAAAAATAAATATTTTCAAAACTTCTCCCCACAAGGCAGGTTGGACCGAAGTATTCAAATTCGGACACACACACACACTCACTCACTCACTCACTCACTCATTCATTCACTCAGACGTTATTTCTGTCAATTTGTTTCGTGAATTATAGAGCTTGAATTATATCGCAAAAAAAAAACGTTTCCCCACTCTACTACTCGATGGATATATTTCAAGAACTATAATCAGTTCTAAGTTAGGTCAGGGCATATCC
>JAPYZR010002339.1:0-28949 GCA_030522945.1 Trichopria nigra
TATGCCCTGACCTAACTTAGAACTGATTAGATTTTGAAATTTATCCATCGAGTGGTAGAGTGGGGAAACCGCTTTTTGTGATTTAATTTTTTTGACGAGTTGTAATTCACGAATAAATTGACAGAAATAACCTCTGAGTGAGTGCGTGTGTGCGTGTGTGTGTGTGTGTGTGTGTGTAGTAAATGTTGTAAAAATCTCATATTGTAAATCTCATATTATAAACTGAAAGAAATGAAACAAATTGTTATGATAAATGCGGTATACACAGTTGACAATCTACTTATCAGTGTTTATTATTCAAAATCATTTTAGACATGCAGCACTTTAGTGTATGATGCCATCTTATACACATCTGATGTGCATGATGTACATTTTGATAATAACATTACTCACAAATCGATTATATCGAATTTGCAAATTTACCCACATTTTTTTACAAATGAAAATCCCAAGTTTAAATCTACACATTTTCAACTGAAAAGAAAAAGAAATGGATTGTAATATATCTCTCAATGTAGATCACATAAGTATATATGTTACATGATGTATGCATATTTTTAAAAAATGTTCAATTTTACACATGAATTCTTATTCATGAATCATAAAAATTATTTGAGCGATTTTCAGGTCTAGTTTAATTTTTTGGCTCATTATTATTATTAGTTCATTTCCAAATTTCTTCATTAACTTTCAATCAATTCTTCTAAAATTTGTTTTGGAAATTTTTAGGAAGAAGCGACCATCTTAAAAAAATTCATATATGCATAGTTTGTTGACAAACCACATTGTGCAAGATGAAGTTGATTTCCTACCACCCTCCGCCTTACCTTCACTCATATAATTGACATGTTGGAAATCCAGAGAACGATATTCATAAAAGAAATTGGAATCATTCTCGTAATGTCTCTAGATATACTTTTTTGTACAAAGTATACAGAATGATATTATGTCCTCAAAACAAATAAATATAAATACACCGATAACATAACTTTTGATAAAAGTATAGAAGGGCAAACTAATTTACTTCACACTTTATCACCAAACAAACAAACAAACAAGCAATGAATAAAGATATATTTGACATTAATAAGTATTTAAATTGAGTTATTACTTGAAAACTTTATCATGCGAAGTCTGTACGTTTAGCGTGCGCCTATACTATGCAATTAAGATTGCTCTTTATCGTAAACATATTTATATAATTAGTTTAAATAATGGTAAATATTATTTCAACCCGTACCGCGTAGCTTAAGCAAAGATATTGAAATTAGGAATCGAGTACAAGGTGGAGAACTTCCAGTATAAAATTTAATGGATGATATTAAAAACATCAAAGCGACAAATTGACAAAATCTACTTTAGAAGTGGTAAACCTCATGGAACGAAACAGATAATGACAGAGGGTTGCGCCGAGTAATTTAATTTATAATGAAAAGATCCGCATAGAAGCCGTCGAAGTGAAGTATATATGAGCCAAGACATGAAAGAATTTATAAGGAAGTCGACGAAGCTGTTGGTCAGATAAGAAAAAGGTATGATATATTGCAACGGGAAATACTAATAATTATTAGTGAATAATTCTTGGTGAAGTGGACTAATTAAAAAAACATCTAAATCATTGATTAACGTTTCGACCGTTTATTACAGTCCTCCTCAAAACAATTCCCAAAAAGTAAATACATTATTAAGAAAATTTTTAAATGAAAAAAATCTCTGTGTAAATATTGAATAAGGAGAAAAAATGTATATATATAATAAAAAATATGTATACCTTATGAACGATGTTGAGTTCGTCTACGGCGTATTTAAAACTAAACAATTAAAAGTAAAAACACATTTTTTAAAAAACGAAAGATATGCCGTGATGTTGTATGGCAAAGTGATAGGCTTGTATGTTAGTACATGAAATACCCCTATAACAGCATCGAGCCTTACAGCAAGGGTAAGTAATGTTGCTATAAGGTTGACAAACCTTATGGCAACATTACATAAACTTGTCATAAGGTTCGGTGCTATTAGGGACTAATAGTGTACTAGTACTAGTAGAAGTTAAATAAATAAGTATAGCTACCCATCAAGCACGAATTGTATATTGACGTCAATATGTCGTCAAAATGACGATGAAACGTTGAAATGAAGGCATTTTAACGTCATTTTACATTTCATGTCTGCTGGGTAGAACTCTTAAGATTTACATGAAAGCAGATGAATAAACGTCAATAAAACTAACAAAACAAATAAAAGTGATTCGGATCCTCTTCAGAGGGTAGATCCAATTGTAGTTCGGATTTTACATTAAAAAACGCTCTATAGGTTCCCAACACATCTGAAAGATACATAGAATCGAAAAAAAAGAAGAGAGGAAGAAATAGAGTAAAACCACTGACATGCGGAAATACTATGTGATTAACGGCTGAAAAGATGAAATATGAAATACGATAAAGTCTGTTTTAAAATAATAAAATATAGCAATAGGAATATGCAACAATTTATTCGTATGCATGTTCGTCCCAAAACATGACTTCTTTTCTGGTCTCCTACTTCAGAGTTACCCCTATATTAATTCTGATATCGTCAGGGCGATATAATGCAGTTTTTAAAAATAGGCAACGATACAAGAAATGCCGCAATGACTTGAGGACCAAATATTTCATTAAATGTCTAAGTTTAATTTGTATAATATAAAACGAACATTCTGAAGTTCTTAAAGAGTTTTATTTGTACACAATAAAATGAATAACTCTTTTAATTGTTATAAGACAATAATGTACTTAACAAATACATACAAATAATTACTTCCTTGTCAATAGTTTATTTATATAATTTATATATGATTGCATTTGGCATCTGGTATCCTTTCGTCAGTCACGTACATTCGTCAATTTCGCAATAAATACTGGTGAATATAGTATATACACAATGAAGATAAACGTTCAGTCTCCAAATGCGCGGCAAACTGAAGCGTTACCGCAACTCTGCAAATAGTACGCAATTATAAGAGCATGTACAATAATTTAGTATATAGGAATAAACATGACGTTATACAAATTTACAAAATTTAATAATGTTCGTTTGAAGAATTTGAAAGGTTTCATTTGTAAATTTAATAATTCCGTTAAGTATTCATTCATTATTATTAAAAATAAACACGAGATTAACTTATCATTTATAAGTTTTAATGTAAACCGTAATTTTCCTGATAAAAAATAGTATAAAGTGAAAAATAATGTAAAACGTTTTTTTTTTAACTTAATTATCTGAACGCAAAAGAAGAAAATTATACTACGTTACCTCTAAACTTTCGATGTAAGCCCATGTCTTGGGATTTTGAGGATTTCTCTTGTTTTTTGGTGGGAGTATTGCCATCTTTTTTTGGAGAAGGATCGGGTTGTTCGTCCTAAAGATATAAAGATATATGTTTTGTTGTTTACACATTGAATTTATTTTTTATACTTAACGTATATAAAACATGTTAGTCTTTCAACATTTTTTTTAACTCCGAATTTTGAGATAATAAGTAAATTCCACTGTTTAGTTACTGTAAAGTTACGTGTTTCGTTAGAAATACACCCGCGAGTATTCTATTTTGGTTTTGTACATATTTAATATTTAATTTATAACGAAAAAGAGAAAAAAAAATAATTTGAAATATATGTGTATTGAGAATAACTTTTGCACTATATTTGTTCTAATCTTGTAGAAGTTTATGTTTCTTGAGCCTGCGGTACTCTTGATTGACGTTCTCAGTAAATAATGTATGAGTTGATTTGGATGATTTTGTAGTCTATTATTTGTGTATTTTTTATTTCTTCTTTGACTGGTGGTATTTGCATTGACGATATTACGTATAGAGCCTTAGATTGAAATCTTTCAAAAATTTCTACATTTGAATTTGAGGTAGTACCCCATAGTTCAATGCCGTACATCCAGATTGGCAAGTATAGTTTTGTTTTTGGTAATAAGATCTGATGTTTTTACAATGAGCCAGTACATTTTCTTCATTTTTAGGCCTAGCTGCTTTCGCTTGGTGAAGATGTGCTTTTCTCCAATTTTTGCATCTGTATGCGTTGTTAGTATTGATGCATTATCTACGTAAGTTGCTGTGATGATGTTTAGTGATGTTGGTATCTCCGCTGTATATAATAGATATAGTGTTGGCCATAGAACACTGTTCTGTACTCCTGCTTTAATTTGGTATGGTTTTGTTTTGTGCGTATTTATTTTGATTTCAAACGCTCTATCCTCTAGATACGATTTAAACAGCTCGTAGGTTGGCGTTGGGAAGCACTTCCTTATTTTATACAGTAATCCTTCATGCCACACCTTATCAAAAGCCTACTGTGCAATATCTATAAGAATACCGCATTGCAGTATTTCCGTTATTCTATGGAAATCCTTGCTGCTACCCTGGTAAATATCGGTGTCCGGGTTCACGCTTATGTTATTCTTCTCTCTAAATTTGAATCAGCGAAAGTCACTGCCAATCAGCGAATATGCACTGATAATCAGTCCAAACCCTACCATCTCGTAGGGTTTGGGCTGCAAAACATAAGCGTGAATTCGGACACCGATTTTGACCAGGCTATTCTATTTACCTGTTCTATACGGTTCAGTGCTTACATCTAAAACCAAATTGGTGATCTGGTAATAGTTTCTTGTCAGTAATTATTTGGTTGATTCTGGCAAGGATTAATTTTTCACAGATTTTTGGTAGCGCACCGGGAGAAGGCTTATAGGTTTGTACGCAGTAATGAGTTCAGCCTCATTTCCAGGTTTAGGTATTAAGATTATTTCTGTCGTTTTCCTCTGCTTGGGAAAGTGGCGTAGAGAAAGCATGCATTGATTATTATCGTTAATAATCGAATTGATAATTTTGGTAATTCTTTTACCATTTGGCATGTGATGTTATCATATCCCGGGGCTTTTTTGTTGTTGATACATTTAATTATCTGGATTATTTCCTTTATTTTGACCGTTTTTATTGTCGTGTTGTCTTCAATGCTAGAGGGTTCAAGTAAACGTTCTTCTTCTTCCTTAGTAATTGTTCTCGAGTGAGGTTCAAAAACCTTACTTAGATGATTTGGTTGCTTTTTCCTCGTCAGTTCGGGCCCATTTACCACATGGTTTTCTGATAAGTGGTATAAATTTAATTGGGTGTTTTTTTAGTTGCCTTGCTACTTTCCATAGGGAGTACGCCGTTGCTTCTGTTGGAGTTAATCCTGTTAGGTATCTTTGCGTAAAGTTGTTTTTTTCTTTGTATAAATTTGTTTTTAATTCTTTTACTGCTCTATTTAATTTAGTTTTATCAAAACTCGGTCTGGTAGACAGATATCATTTTCTCAGTATTCTTGTTTCTTTGATTTTTCGTGTTATTTTATTTGAGATATATTGTTGTTTTTTGTAAGTGAAGCCAGGCTGGAAAATTTTTCGACGGCATTAGTTAGTAATAAATTAAAGTGTTTGATACTATTTTCAATGTCAGTGGCTGTTTTAAGAAGTATATATTACAAGTTACGTGTTCTAGGATGTATTGTTTGTATTTATTCCAGTTATAATTTTTTTATTGGTTTTTTGTTATGAGTACTTGAGCGTGTAATGTTATTAAGACTGGTGAATGGTCAGATGTCAGATGGTCGGATGTAGCTTCAAGGTATTTTTTATTTATTTCCTTAACAATTGCAAAATCTAGCAAGTCTAGCAGCTTCCGTATATCTGATAGCCAATATGTTGGCTCCCCAGTGGATATTGGGACGCAGTTATTTTTTTTTTTTTTTTTTGCATTGTTTCGTATAGTACTTTACCTCAATATGATGGCGTTGTTGATCTTGACCCCCAATATGTGTGTTTTACGTTAAAGTCTCTACCAGGTATATAAATAGGTTTCCTAAATAGTTTTAAACAAATTCGAGAGAGTTTCTTGTATTATTGAATTATTTGCAGGACAGCAGACTGCTGCAACCTTTATAGAACCGCGACTATCTTTTATTGTTACACTTGTCGCTTGTATTTCGTTTTCACTAGTGTGTACATTTATGTTATGGTTTATGTTAGTTTTTATAACAAATTCAGTGCCAGTGTGCTTTGTTTTGCGGGTGGTTAGTTTTATGTATTGTATAATTTGGTATATTCAGATAGTTTTTTTTCGTAAAATGTGTTTAATTCAAGGTGTCTCTGCATGCGACCATTTTCGTTTCAGATGGCAATTTTTATATTGTTCATTTAGACATATTACTTACGAGGACGGTTAGTATATTTAGCATAGTATCTGTTCTTTGCATTAACTGCTCCAAATTCAAGTTTATTGTTTGTGTTTGTGTAGTTTATGTTGTTACTCTGTGCTGTGTTTGCTTGTATGTCTGTTTGTTTATTCTCTGTGTTTTTGTTTTGACTTCTTTGCTTTGCCGGTGTATGCCTGAGCGAATGAGAAGCTTGGCCTTGTCCTGTTATCATTTAAATTTGTTTCCGTATTGCTATTTAAATTTAAATTGGTTTGATTTTTTTTTGTTTCTCGGATTAAGGCATTTTCTCTTAATGCTTGGAAAGAGTTTTTGTTGCAATTGTTTACGGGTTGGGCACCCTTTGTAGCTCGCAGTATGGTTTCCTTGGCAGTTTGCACATATTTATTTTGTTTTTTATGAGACAGTCATTGGTTAAATGATTTCGGTCCTTTGAAGCAGTAGTTTTTTGCGTGTCCATATTCTTGACAGTTATGGCATTATGGAATTTCTCTTTTAACATTTGGTGATTTAAATTTTATTATGGTTTGTAATAGACGGTTTACTTTATAGATATCTTAGCTGTTTGGTTTTATTTCCAACTCTACTGAAAATAACGGTAGTGGTGTTTTTGTGATGCGGTGTCGTATGTTGTAAATACGCAGGATTTTAGGTCCTTGCTCTTTTATGGCACTTTTTGATTCCTCAGTATCAGTTGTGGGATGCATACTGCGCAGGATAACTTTGAAGCCTTTTTCTTCATTTAGTTGGTACGTGTAAAACTGGGTTATTCTCTCTTTTAGTACACTTACTATGGGTAAGTATTTTTCAGAACTTAGAGGTTGAATTTTTATTTTGTTTTGTCCCAGTACTTTGATAATGTAACTGTCCTAACTATCTGTTTTAAAAGATCTTCTTGTGGACGGATGTTTTCAACATTATTCATAAAAATGGGAAGAGATTTTATTTTTACTGCGCTTTCCTCCATTGCCTCATCGCCCTGATTATCGCTTTCAGGTCGCAGCATCTCATATATATGTTACTGATCTTTGTAGATACACTTAACCAGTTTGATATCTGTGCTTGCCTTTTTTTCTCTTTGTATTTTGTTTTGCGGACTATTTCTCGGTCTTTTGCACGTTGCACTTTTCCACTGTTCTAGGGGAATTAGATGTTGTTTCGGGCATATTTCCCTGTCTATTCATGTGATTGCACTTGTTCACAATTAAAAGTCACAATTAGGTTTTGAACTAACTAATAACTAACCATTAGTTTTTTATTAATATTTATGGATTGACAATATTCGTCACCATAATAACTATATGTAGATAATAAATGAAGTCAATAATTTAATTATAGAACATAATGATTTATCATATATATGTATATGTATATAGTGAATGGCTAAATTTCAACTTACACTTATTAATACATAATATACTACGCAATATACGAAATGCTCATATATATATATGTAAGAAAGAAAAGTCGCCAAAAGTACTTTAATAATCCTATGAAAGCACTAGTACTAGTCTACATTGTTCCTGAAATATCTCAATAAAAACAAACAAAAAAAAAAAATCCCGTATATAGTGGCCTTCATGGTGGGTATATTCTAATCCCATGAAATATATCAATGAAAAGGTGAAAAAGTTATTAAACCCAATACAAGCGATAAACCAAGAAAAAATGCTTATGTGCTAATCACCCTATTTAAAATATAAGAACTGCGTATTTTACGGTCGATTTATCTATGAAATTTATCAAAAACAAATATAATATTTTTACGCAGTACAGAAATTCCAATAAGTGCATATTATACGAAATAATTTGCTTTATTAAGCCAGGAAAAAAAGTTATAATGAATTTAGCTATACTTACGTAAAATGAAAAGGGCGATTCAGAACTATTAAAAAATGGTATATTCAAGAAATCTGAACATAAGACGTTCTTTGACTGTGAATCTGACGAATGATGTCTATTTTCTGACTTTGTAAGTGGTCGAATTAGGGGCGCGGCGCATGCCCCTAATTCTGAACTATCTGAAATTGAAAATAGCCGAATAAAAATATATAATATGTAAGTGAAAATTACAATCGATGTTGAAAAAACGATCAAAATTAATCACATACGTTCATTATTATTATTACTATTATATATTATTACTATTATTATACATAAAACAAATGAAGATTATAAGGCAGGTAATAAGGTAGAATTTGTACACGCGGAATTTGTGATCCGACTATAATTTGTACATTGTGAATGTTCATATATGATTGTCTAATTTTTAACACATATGTAATAACCCCTTTCGCGCATGACTATTGATCTCTGAAAAAAAAAAGAATAACATCGAAAATTGACATGTCGCTGATTGTAATAAATTAAAAATGCAGGAGGTTCCCGGTAAAATTCCGGGTACTTCGATTTTTTATTATAAATCTAATTATTTTATTATAAAAATAAAGAATTATATAAATTTTATTATAAAAAAAAATTATAAATTATAAAAAAGTGTTCAAAATTAGAATAAACATCGAACAATGTACAAATTGGTGGTGTAGACATTCGCAAATGAGAAAATAGTACGAATATGAAAAGCTTGTGTAAAAAAACTTAAGTGCTTAAAATTGTAGTATATAATTATTTTATGTTTGCAAAAATAAAGTGTAAAATATGAATCGGTATGAGAAATGAATGTATTAAAAAAAACTGTACTGGAATTGGTAAATGTTTAAATTAGTTTCATGTTAAAAAATTTAGTATTCAAATTAGCGCTCATATAGAACATAATTTTTATACAATTTATTGATGTAGAAAATAGTACACAATAAAAATAATTGAATATAAAAACAGAGCATCACTTAAATATTACGGACAAAATATTCGTGTAAATTCAAATGAAGTGTTTAAAATGTAAGTGTCAGAAATATTCGTATTCAAATACGAGGTGTAAAAATATAATGTGCAGAAAGTAGTCGGTGCACAAATTCTTCGTGTACAAATTCTACGGATCAATTTATATACAGATCAAGCATATAGTGCAAAAAGCTGAACCACGAATAACTAAGAGATTAAATTAATATTTGGCATAAATTATATTAAATTCTCGCAAACCTATCGTGTTACTCCACCAATTCGTTTTTGGGAACACAGGCGAATTTTCGGACGACGAGACATCCAAATCAGGTGATGTTGACACTGATGACCCTGGAGTAACTAAAAAATAGTAATACCATTATCGGACACAATTCATATATATATATATATATATATATATATATATTGCAAATTTATACGTATTTCTCTCGATATTATTTCACGATATAGTGAAAAAAAAATTGTGAATAAGGGACTTGAACACTTTTTCAAATTCTTAAAAAGTTATAAGCTTTTAAAATCAGAAATGATTTTCTAGAAATAGGGAATCAAATATATGATAATTCAAAATTATTAATTTTTCTTATGTTTTGGTAAAATCGATGCTCACGTTACTATTCGTCATGTTAAGAGTTGCTGGAGTGATGTGGTATCCGATATTATTATACATTTATTATACAGTACTGTACTAATAAACGCAAACCACATTTTTTTGGAGATGCTAAAGGAAAATGTGAGGAAAAATCGAAATAATGGCTCTGTATTTACAGACATCAGATCTATACGGATTTCCTCATGAAATGCAAATATTAATTGTAATAAATGTTCTTGTAAAGCCGGTTTGTCAGGAAAATGGAAATACATTGTTGCATTATCAATACATTTAAACCGGTATTACATATATATATATATACATTTCAGTATTATCGAAACTATCACATATATATATATATATATATTTATGCTACCATAAGCTATGTACTAAGTATACACATAAGTATATAAATAACTATATATACAAATTAATATTTGCCATTTCATACCTTAGCATGAAATATTTATTTCATGAGGAACTCCGAATTGGTCTGATGTCCAGCAGTAAACGAAAACCGATTGAAAGTTGAGAAAACGAATTGACGAAACGAATTCTGAATACGTTTCAATATATATACGTATAGCACATTATAAACGGGTTGAAAAGTATTCATAGTATATTATTGGTTTGATCAATTCATTTTCTGAACTTTCAATTCGTTTTCGTTTACTGGGTAAATACACAGCCATTATTACGATTTTTTCTTCACATTTTCCTTTGACCCCTTTGATTGAGTACTAACGTATGCCATAACTTGGGAAAAACTAATTTAAAATGACAGCAACTTTTAACATGACGAATTCTCGTTAATGAAATAGCAGTAGAAAGTAAAATAAAATTGTTTTATTTTTTCAAGTATTATTAATTTAGGGTCGTCAACCAACTTAAAAAAAAAAAAAAAGTAAAATAATAAACCTTCAACTTTTGGTAATGGAAGAAATTGAAACAAAACAGGCTCGCCAAATTTATTATCCGATGGGCGTCTTAACTGAATCCTTACGTTTGCTGGCCTATCGATATGTTGATTCCAATAAGCCGGTGTGAAAAATACTATAGCTATCTAAAACAAAATGATTAATTATAAAAACATATTGAAGGATATACTAAAGTTTATAAAAGGCCGTAGAAATTTTAATTCGATCGAAAACTAGTTGGAAAAATTAGTATATATGATGGTCGCAATTCTGTAATTTCAAGTTTTTAAATTCTTAATAATTTTTAAGTTTCTTAATCTCGATGCTGAAAAAGAGCGACATTCATATTACTGCAATTAACTGCAGATTCACACTTTCATATTTTTCTCGTTCAGATAATTAAAGACATTACATCACATAAAAAAAAATATATATATAAATTTTATGTTATATATTTAGAGTAATTATGGCAAAAGTAGATATTAAAAAATTAAATATCAATCAATCATTTAAACCTGCTAAACGATTAAAAAAATACTTCTGCAGATGCCAAACAAAGAAATAATATTTTTGCATACCTTGTGATGAACTCTAGTTGGTTCGAAATAACCGTAAGATTCCCATATTAATTCGTCACCTCTCTTTTCAAAAAACCTTACTTGAATATCATATCTTGGCACGATTTCGCATAAAAGAATTACCTTATGCCCTCCATCGACAAAGGCATTCGCAGGACTAAGCTTGCATATTGATAAATTATTTCCTTCATACGCTAAAATGTCATAAAAATAAAATGTCTAATAAAAATTATACACATATTCTACCGCATAATTATGCAACTTAAACTATTGTTGCGTTTTTCATATTTTAAAAAATGAAATTTAAAAAATTGTTTAAATTTCATATACAAAAAATATTTTTAATAATATCGATAGAGATGGTTTTAATCAAAATTGACGACAAGAGAAGAATTCTAATTATAAATGAGAGTTATGTTAAATAAATTAATTGTGCAAGTTTTACGTTTCGTCGGAAAAAAGTAAACATATCTTTAACAAAATACTCGTATAATAATGATATTGATTTCAAAAGTACAACTATATAATACCCCCAACCACAAAAGAAAAAGTGAGAAATTATAGTAAACATATAGTAAAGTACACTTTGAAAACAAGTTTTATATAAAACAATAACATCAAAAAAAAAAAAAAAAAAAAAAAAAAAAAACAAAATATTATACAAAAAAACTAAAAAAATTCTTGTAATATAAAAAATAACAAAATATTAAAATTTTTATGGAACGATTCCCTCAAAATTGTGCAACTCGACTAAAACATCTTTATTTTTTGAAATTTTGAATGGAATAGAAGTTTTTGAATGGAGTTATGAATTACTTACTTCTGTCTCGTATAATTTCAGTAATTATTGGACGTAGAAATTTTTGATTTTCATAATTTAGACCATGAGTGCATACAGCAATACAAAGTCGTACAGCTTTCATGTCTGAAGCTTCTCTAATCATTCGGTAACCAGCTACAATTACCACAAATAACAATTACATGACATAGATTTACACAATTCTGTACAATCGTATTTTTAAAAACTTAAAAAAAAATTTTTTTAAATAATGAAGATTACAATCGATTACGATCTAAAAATTGATATACATATAGTAATTAATGAAACCACTTACTATTAAAGGGGTCAACCTTTATTTTCTTCCTCTGTTTCAGCGACTCTCGAATGTTACTTTTTTTTATCCTTTGTATAGACAAATTTTTAAATACGACTTCCATATTGGGGCACGAAGGTTTAAGTCGCTCCGCACGAACGCCACGTATGCACGAAGTACCCCCAATAATTTCAAATGGATGAGGTCGAAAAGGAGCACCCTCCGTCACGCATGATACAATAACCGTTGCATAACCATGGTAATTCATAATCTTAAAAATAAGTCATTATTTACGATCAAAAATGTATGTATGAAGAAAAAATGGCTAAAAAACATTTCGTTATTTCGGCAAGAATTGAAATTTTATTATTTCAATGCCGCGTATCTTCGAAAATGTCGAGGATTATTGTCCCTAAACAACAAATAGACATCAAGCTTGCAATAAGATCGTTTGTTTAACAACTTTTATTTACGATTGATCTGTATACTTAAAATACGATTTTCTTTTAGGATCTATGGTGGAATTCCTTCTCATATGTATTAAAAAAAAAAAAGAAATGTTTTTTTTTTAGCGTGGAAGGAGAAGGGATCTTGTGTTCCTCAACCAGAGATAGAGAACACAAAAAACAGTTTTGAATATAATTAACTCCACATATACATAAGGTGGTACATTATGTCCCAAATAGCATTATATAAATTTACCCTGTCTCCTATTTCAGCATATTACATGTTTAATATTTAGAAGCCAAGTTTTAAAAAGTTGAATTACCCTAATTGCAGGAAAGGTCTTATAAATGTTATTACTTCCGACACCATACAAGATTTCATGCGGTTGATACGGTACTTGTGTGTCCTCATCTACGAAGGCGACTTCTGGTTGCGGTTGCTCTATCATCTTGATGTACGGCATCGATTTATCGTAACCCGGATCCATTTTGGTGCTTCTACAATAAATTATTATAGATAGAATATCACCTACCGTTTATTTATAATTTAAGAAGACATAAACATTCTGACAATGTCACATAATTTTAGACGTTGCATGATATTAAAAGAAAATAATGAATATATGAGATATCACATAAATGGTATTTCTAGAATAATCTCATTCATTAATTCGTTCATTTATTCATGCATTCCTATGAATGCAATGTTTTTAATCAAACATATTGGAATGTTTCGTTAATAATAAATATGAAAGGTTTCAATTTTGATTTCACTTCATAATTTTAGACACCGCTAAGAAACTGTAATAAAATAATGTATAATTGTGCAGAAATGGAGTCGATGAAATACTTTTAATCTAAAAACGCATCGAATTTTTCAAAATTTATAAAATGTAAGATCTTCCATCTGGGTCAGCCAATAGCTTGTGAGATTCAAAACAAATGTTTACTACAATGCTAGAGCTTACCGGACAAAATTAAAAATACAGATGCTAAACTATGTGATGATTTCTAGATATGTCGAAATTGTTGCAACTTCCGTCAATATTCCGCAATTTTCATGCGCACTAAAAACTGCATTTTTCCGAAAAGAACGAACGAAAATTTCTTAAAACTGACAAGTTAAGAACTCGATACACCGATAAGCGAAACAGTCGCGGTAGTCTCGGTATACGAAAATTTAATTGTTCTGCGATGTGCTGTTATTCAACAAACGCCAGGTACATTTGGGCACACAGTATTATTTGTCAATATTTGGAAACAGACTGAAAAATAGAAATAACATAAAATTATGTAAGTGGAATTTTAATGCTTTTACAAATATTTAAAATTGTGCTAATAATATGTAATACGCAATTCTATATATACGATATCTATATATACGATATCTATATATACATATTACAGATTAATTATCTATATACTTTTGAAAAGAAAACTTTTCACCAAATATTTCTCAGTATTAGATACATAGATGACTTGAGGCTAGCATTCGTCATTGCTATAAATTTAAATGAGCAAAAGCTTTACTCATTCTAAGAATTTCTATAAATTAATACTATTCAGTTGTTGTCCAATTGAAAATAATTATTTATAAGGACTGGAAATTCAGTGTGGTGCGAATATTTAATTACGATAACATACGGTCATAGAAAAAACATTGTTGAATTAAGAACAGGTAATTAATTGAGTAAACGTTTTATTAGGATGATTCTTGTAACATAAACATGGAAACTAAACATTAATTTAATTTAAAAATTATTTTTAATCATTTAATTTTGTTATTTAAATGTTCGTAACAATTTTTAATATTTTTCATTTGTATGTTTTAATATATATATATTGCATAAATACAGTCATTCAATTTTTATTCATTTCCAATCTCGTCGATTTTTATATATTTTTAAAGTTAACGTAAGTAACGATTAACATTCATAATTACCAATCGTACACATTATCAAGACGATAAACGTCAGGCATAATTTTTGTTACCGACTGTCTTAATTATATAAACTCCAATTTAATTAAATTATATTAAATTATTAATACTTAGATTATTGAGTGCAATATACGAGCAACTAAGAAAATTTAATTAAATATTAAAAAAGAAAATAATTCGCGATAATTGAACTAGTAAACGAAAATGGATTAAAAGGGATTAAAGTGTCAAAAAGGGGATTAAAACCGTTCCAGCAACATTTTGATTGGCCGATATAACCCCAATCACGTAATTTTTCTAACGGTTTTAATCCCTTTTTTGACACTTTAATCCCTTTTAATCCATTTTCGTTTACTGGGCTAGCAATAAGACCAAATCTATTTTGCACTAGACATTTTTGCTTGAAATTGTGCAAAAAATCATTATGGTTATCAAGTGTCTCGACACCTTACAAGTATATTCTTTTAGTTTTTTATTTTGCAAAAAGTTTTAGTAAAAAGTTAAAATTAATTTAATTATTTACAAACTATCTTTGACTTTTATTTACAAATCTTCTTTGGCCCCGAAAAAATATACATGTCCACATGATTGAACCCCCTAGCAGAAATAAGCTCTGGAAGATTTTGTCTCTATTAATTTCTAACATACTTTTTACTTCATTTCAGTATAATCCAGCATACAGGATAATAATTAGATAATTCAACTGTCAGATTAAATCTACATTTCAAAGGAGAGTAACATTTTACAATTAAAATTGAAATAAAAGGTTAGTTTGACATTAAGGAAATAACATCCACGCCAAATGACCGAGTTCTTAACGTACAATGACATTTTTCGTTTGCAAAATGTCAAAAAATGTGCCAGGAAGCACTCGAGCAGTTCCCACAAGCTAAGACGAAAATTACTGCCAAATGTCGACATTAACATGAAAGCTATCGAAACTGATATTATTGTTGAAACTCCACAAACTGAAGTATCGGATTTGACATCTGCGTCATATCCAGTTTTGCCGGGATTAGACTGTACAGTCTTGACAAATAATAACATTAATCGTGAAAACAACAAGGAGTTGAATTTAGAATTAGTAGAAAAAGAATCACCAGATGTAACCGAACCCTCGAAACCCGCCCTTTCTTGCATTCAATTATTAGATGAAGAAATTGAGAATAAAATAGATGAAGAAATGAAAAGCCCTCGTTATGTCTCGAGTTTACATGTTCTGCTTATGAAATCCAGCATGGTGAGACGAGATATTGCAAACGCGATTCCTGGAAGTCGCAAGTTTGAGAATCGATTAGAGATTCCCAACAACAGTTACGATCAAGTTATGATAACGATTACCCCGGCATCAGATACAGAAAGTGAAAATGAAGAAAATGATGGAAATCTTAAATCTTTGAATTATATTAATGGATCATCCAGGTGCGAGGTAGACATTAATATTTTCGAGAACTGTGCATGCTCTATCGATTCAAGCACACTCATTATACATAAAGTTTATAAGGTGTATTTTTTACACTCCCCAGTAAAAAATGACACCCATTATTTCTGCCCGATTTTTCTGGTCACTATATGTTAAAAGTAATGGAGTCCAGAAAAAATGGCCAAAAACTGATCTTATCTTCTACTATAGTGCTTTTTTAACCCAATAAGTCCCAAATGTCGACAATTTTCAATGAATATATTCATCCAGTTTCTTTTTCATTTTATCTGTATCAATAACATTTTCCCACATACAATACCGGACGTAAAAGTTCGTCATCTTTCAGAATATGATTTCAGTATTTTATCAACATTCAGAGCTGAAAAAATCGCATTTGAAGTTTTAAATTTTAAGATATGTGAATAAAAAATTCATCATGGCAGTCCTCAAAATGGCGTCTGAAATGAACATTTTTTTGAAAAATGTCAGAACGCTCCAAATAAAAAAAAATGCTAAAATTGAAAGTTCTCAGAAAAATTTCAGATTTTTTTAATGACATTTCGAACAATCTGAATTTAAAAAATTTTTAATGATTAGTAGTAATTAATTACGAGTGCATGGCATTTTTTTGAAAAAGTTTATTAACGTTCTGGATAAAAAAAAGAAAAGTTCATTTTGGAAGCCATTTTCGGGAACGGCATGTTGAAGTTTTTATTCCAGACTCCTGCGTAAAATTCAGAACTTGAAAACACATTTCTATCTGGAAAAGGATGAGAATGTTACTGATTTCATCTGAAAATTATCGATTTAAAATTTTTTTCCGTCGAAAAAATCTTACTTCCCATTCAACCATCACAAAAGTTATGTCACAAATTGTCACAGTTACTTAACAGTGATTGTGACGTAATATTATAGTTACATATAGCAATTACGTCACAATCACTGTTATGTAAGTGTGACAATTTTGAGGCGGACATTTTAATGTATAACCGTTACATAACTGTGACATAACTTCTGTGATGGTGACTGGGTTTTTTTGCAAAAAGTTTTTGATAACTTTTTAAGCATTGATTTTAGACAAATTCTAAGACCACATACACATGCTAATGCAATTAAATCGTCCTCTTTTTTTCAGAAGACATAATGTAAACAAAAGAAACAACAGTTAGGAAAAGGAGTAACAGTTGAATATGAGAACTGCACATCATGATGTCCGTATCCGTGTATTTTCTGTTTAAAAACATTTAATTAATATTTTATGTGAAAATGTTTTATATAATTAACAATAATAATGTTAATAATTCTACTATAGTTTAACTGTCATTGATCAAAAATATTTTAAATGTTTGTCATAGCTTATTGACTCGATAAGAGTTCGTAAAGGATTACAAATACAGCATTTTATATAATAACAAAAAAACAAATGTAATTCAAACTTTTTTTATTAGCTTCAGTGAACGCGTTATTTTCGTATGAAAATATCTTTTGTCGTATACGTAGCACAATTCTATACATTTTCTCCATTCAAAGGTTCAATAACGATAATTAATAAATTTGAAATGTTCAATAATACTAAAAGGAGATATGCTAGAAAGAAATACTGGATTTAATTTTACACCTAAAATGTACTTTTTTATTCATTGTATTGAGTCACTTTATTTTCATTTTGAAAATAAAACAAGAATTCAATTAAAAATCACTATACAAACCATTTTAATATGCGAGTTATATTTCTTCATCTTCTGAATACTACCTGCAATAAAATAAGAAATTACTTTTTAATGAAAATACTAAAAAAGATGAAAGTTCGTAAAGGTGGAATCCAGAAAACTTGCTCTGGGATTTGTGCTCATTGCAAAGTCTCCTTTCTTCCCATTAATGCATTTGGTACGTCGTTATAACGGTGAAGGATGCAATGAAAAAACTCGATTAGAATAAAATAGTTTATTGTAATCCACAGAAAAAAACAAGACATCATCATAATGCCTCACAACTCACTGTCCTGTCAGTCAACAATAACTGCAATTACGCTCTACTCGAGTCATAAAAACGGAACGCCGGCGAGAATCTCTCGCCGATCCTTATATACTCATACGAGAAGCATCGGGGATATCACCTCTTCAGAATCGTTAAAAACTCTGTTCAACCTTTGTCAGTCTAAAATATACAGCGTATAATCGTCGTTGAAAATTAACCTCGCGTAATTCGAAAAAGTTACATCTCCAACAGTCTTTCTCGAATCATTAGAACTTTCCAACACACTTGCTTCATCCGCTTACTACTGTGCCCTTCCAGTTTCCCTCTTATTAAGTACGACCGATTGGCCGAATAGATTGAATATCCAATCTATGAGGTTCGTGTGATTTATCACTTTAATAGCTTCTAACGTATCTAGTGTAATATGCCCCGTAAAAGTAAATTGTAAATCTCGGTCAGTTAAACCGCTAAAATCTGAGAAGCTCGACGAGTGTACTATTGAAAATCAAACGTAACATTGACTTATCGCAGACTCTAAAAATAACTGTACTATGTTAATGGACGTTTCACATACATGTATGTAGTAAAAAGAATTCTAAACAGTGAAGAATCATACGGAAGAGGCGCGCATTTTCAGTTCATGAGCTTGACTTATATACAATTAAAGTGTATCGACTATGCGGCAGCCCATACCGGACGCACTACCCGCTATACAACCGGTTAAATTTTTCACTAAGAACAACGTAGATCTTTTTATTCACCAAAAACACCGGTTTAACATTAATACCCGACAAAATTCAGTACAATACTTCCTCTCCATTTCGAGATTAACTTAGGCCTCTTTTCGTAATGGCATCTTAATTCTTGAATTAACTATATTCTATTCATATTTCATGAAAACAGTTTTAATTATTCTTTACTCAAACAATTCAAGATGCTACTACGAACATCCTAAATAATTCCCATTGTAACCTCAAAATGTAGCAACATTTTCCGTACTTATATTCTCCGCTTGTGCATGTTCTCTTTAATTTTTTACAATCATTCTCGAATGTATTTATTATACTGTATCTTATTAAGCAGATAGAAAAGATTGATAGAATGAAGAGAGCAAGACGCAGACGAAGGTAAACTATAGCAAGTATTTTTCATTCATGCGTGCAAACTAAGTTCTCAAAAGTACCCTTACTAAGGGAAGACCGGAGTGAAACTAACTTCAATAAATTTGTACAATATTATGTTACTCCTATTTATCTAAATTCTCTATCAAGATTTAAGTTATAAACTTCATTGGTTTCTTTTAAACTATAAAGCCCTTTTTTCATTAATATTTTACAATCGACTCATAAAATTTTTTAAAATTTTAGAAATGGAGGCATAAAGCTACTTAAATATTAAATATTCGATTCAAATAAATTACAAATATCATATTTGCCCAAATGCAAGTCAGTAATTTGTAAAGATGTAATCGGAACATAAATTAATGCCTGCGACACAATCCCTTTTCCATCCTTTCCTTAGTAATATTATTATGCAAACATGGTACTATTTATATATAGTAATTATGCCTGTATCGATACTATTTAATTTGAAGAAATTTAAAATTACCAACAATTTTGATTAAAATTTGATGTCATAACATATGGAACCGCATGACATATGAAACTTCATTTTCTATTTTATTTCTACATATCCAGGTCTTAAATATCACAACAGTAGGCTTATATTCAGGCAAATAAGGTCCTCACTTTTAATTTATATAACCTAAACCTTTATGAACCTCTTGAGATATCAAATTTCACTTGGGTCCTCTCTTTCAACATTTTCTTTCCCTACAAGTATTCCTTAGTTTTTATCGCTCTAACGAATGGCGAATGAAAGTTTGGAATATGATTATAAATAAGAACAAGAATATAAAAATACTGATCTGCATACGGCAATTCATTCATAGATTATCGCCAACTCATTCTTTGCTCGCCAACACGAGTTTACTCAATGCCGTTAACGAACGCTCCCAAGAGCAAAGAGAGAAGGCTTTGCTCCAAGTTTCGATGAAAGCAATGTAATAAAAAAGGGCTTCTATTCGCAGAAGAAATATGGCAAGAAATTGATTAGAGCATAGACACGAAAGGTAACGAACGATTTATAATCGGCCAGAAGCGCGAGAACGTCTCAAAGGCTACGTTAAAATGATTAATTAAACTTTCAAGTGGACACAAAATTGAGTCTTATCGAATCAACGACCTACAATTTCGCATTTAATGATTTATGAAAACTGTTTTGTTTTGTTTTTTTGTCTCAATTTTGTGCCCCTTACACAGACAGTACTGTTTCAAACCTCTAATAAGATCCGACAATTCTCGAATCGGATTATTTACATTTTGCTAACTGATCGCTTTGTGCGCCGATAAAATGTTAAATTTTTATCATTAAAAGGACGCGTAACATTGATTTTCGGGACTATATTCTATGATTCTACGAACTACATAAAAATGTCCCATATAGTGAGCCGAGGAGAGATGCCGTTTAAAAAAATCATTCCAGTAAAATATGGATAACTAATGACAATTCAACATTCGGTTATCGATATGCTGTTTCTCAAAATAGTAAATCAAATTATATTCCCTTTTATCCATCCAAGTTCCTAAAAGAGAAACTTGACACATTTTACGGAATCACATGAATTCTGATTTAGATTAACATCAGACTCAGATTCGAATCAGTCTTTATCACACACTTTAAACTATTAACATTTAAATGTAACGATATTCAAAGATAAAACGACTTTGAGACTTGGTTGAGTCACATATACGTTGCTTTACAAACATTTAATACACCATAATCTCGAAAGTCACATTAAATATAATACTGCCTACTCTATGAGTTTCTTCAAAGAAATTTTTGATTTTTCAAGTCATTGGACATCTATTGATCTAAAAATGAAATTCTTAAACTGAAAACATCTTTCCGAGACACTAGATATATAAATCAAAAGAATTACGATGTGATACAATCGTAACGTCAAAAATGTTCGATCAATTAATAAAACACGAATACATCTGTGAATAGTTTGTGAAAAAATCTTAATATCTTCAATTTTTATCATGCAACACGAGTAAAATCTTACTGTCCTTTAAAATCATTAATTAGTTGTATATATAAAACACTGTAAAATGTCACTTTTAAAACCATTAACTTATTGTGTAAATAATTCGAGAAGGTTATAAACAAAAGTTTCGTCATTCTTATGCATTTATCAGTACTTTAAGATAAATTATCAATACGAGTCTTTTTCAAAGTCAAACTGTCGAATTTATAATAAAACTGATATCTTAATATATCTGGAATATCCTACATATCTAAGAATCAAAACATTTCCATAATTTATTCTTCTTATTATTTCTAAATCTTTAATGAAAAGACTTGAATGGATAAAGAACCAGATCTTAAAATACTACTAAAATCTTCAAAGCGAACCATAATATTACACGGTTCGGTAACAATATTAACTTTTTCTTGCATTTTTTTTTCTAAAAAAATTCTTCTCGCACTTCTCGTACTTTCGTATCATAAGTTAATTATGGCTCGTCGAGGCGGTTTCCGCCACTGAATCATTATTCTACAATTATCATAATCGGTACAATAGTATAATCAGCATCACAGTATGATAGCGCCTTTCAATATTTGTGTGATCGCCATCGTTATTGGCAACATGTTCGGAATTTGATCGTCTTTTCATGTCGCACGATGTCGATCCGCTTAAAATTTCCAAATTGTCTTCGACATTAGGAAAAACTTTAAAATCTCGATCTCGTATGAATTAATCGTGAAGAGAGGCGAAAGGTAAAAAAATCCGGCAAACCGATAATAAATGAGGAAAGCGACAAAGAGTGCGACGGAGACATGATAATAAATAAAATTAGTTTGAAAATAAATAATTATAAAAATAAGCGAGCATTTGATGCCTGATATAATTTCTAAACTAAACTTATCGATAAATTAGTCTGAGCCACTTAAAGCGATGGAATGTTGTTTGTGGTTCACCAACTAGATCGTAAAAGCGTTTCTAATATAGCGGTCTTCGACTACGCGTGCTTAAACATTAACGACAACTCACGTGGATGTCACAAGAGTTTACGGAAACTCGTGCTAATAAATAAGCGAAAGTGCAACAAGATTTAGACATAGATAATAATAATAATAATAATAATAAAAATATAGGCCAGACCCTGTTGGTTCCGGTTCTATAATAAATAACTGTGGGCCGAGTCCCGAATATACGAAACAGTCGAAATAACGGGGCGCGCATGACTAAATTAGAAAAAAATCTTTTTGTACTCTTCTACTAATATCGGTTGTCTTGCGGTGTATCTACTAAACGCAAGGTCGAGAATTTTTACGTTTCTTTCTTATCGGCTGAAACATGTCAATAAAATTCTATATTTGTTCATAAAATAGCCGTAGAATATTTTACCTTCAATAATTTAAATGTCGAACCTACAAATTAAATGTACTTTACATCAAATTCGACTGAATTATAAAAATAAATAACTAAAAATTACCACACATTTGTAAACTCAAACCAAACCGTACTTCATTTAAAGAGAAATTATTTAAAAAATTAATTTTAATTACATTCAAGAATATTTGTACAATACAAATAATTAAGTTATTGCATTATAGCAATGAAAATTTAGCAATGCATCAAATAATTCTGCATTCAATAATAAATAAATAATTTTATATTAAGTTTTTTTTCTTTTTTATATATTAAACATATAAATTAAATATAAAATTTTCATAGAAAAAATAAATTTTAATTTTAATTTCATTAATATAAGATATTAATTATGAAACACACAAATCTCATACCTCAAAATTCTAGCAATAGAATCCTACAAAAACATGAGTGCAAAACATATTCAAATGTTCAAATATGATTTAAATTAATTACAAAAATTTTAAATAATTTGATTACCACTAAAACGTGTTGATTACTAAGTTCTATATGAATATATTAATAAAATATATTCATTCACACAATCTTATCGTTAAAAAGTTTTGTAACTCCTGAATTAATACAAATATCATTTCATCGACAAATATACAGCCGTTAAGAAAGCTACCAACCTTAACGAAAGAATTCGCAGACAAAAATCTTTAATCTCTTCGCGTCCTTTTTGGCCGATGGCCGAGTCCGAACTCGTCACTGCCCCTTGTCTTCTTACCTATTTGTACCTGGCTCTGTGCCGTCAACTGCAGAGAAATCGCATGCGTATTGAGTTTCTCAGCTAACAACAAATCTTTCAAACCTTTCATCTTGTGACTGTACAAAACAATCCTAGGATTTTCATTCTCTAAATTCGTGTTAATGTCCGGAACAAGATTTTCTTGCGAAGTAGAAGGTGCAGCTGCACATGTCGCAGGTTCCGCAACCGCCGGCGGAGCTACGAACGGTTCTCCACCGCCCTGTAGAAGATAATCCCTATTCAAAATCTTTTCGCTGCAAGCTGCTGTCAATGCCTGAATACCCGGGTGCATTGGTTCTGGATTCTCTGGAACTTTAGATTCAAGGCTCTTAATCAGCTCGCGAGCTGCATTTCCCCGTTCTTTCGTCTTACAGTAAGTGTTGTTGTTATTGTTATTGTTGTTGTTGTTGAGCGTTTCGTCAAAAGTAGAATCACGGTTTCGAATCTTTTCTTCTTCAGCCGATTTTGCTTCAGCATCAAAGCATTCAATGATAACTTGTGCTCGGATACTGGCATCAAACTTGGATATGGTGTTAACCAAAGGCCTTGCCCAACCAATGTGCAATACTGGAGTGTTTGCACCTTCTTCCCACTGACAGATACCATCGTAAAATCGCAAAAGGTAGGCAAAGCATCGGGATTGTCGCAAAAGACGTTCATCCGCTCTCACTGTATGTGGAATTAATTCATTTGCAATCTCCAGTAACTCTTTGTATATTTCTCCATCATCTCGTGAGTAATCATAACTGAAAGTAATGTTTATTTATGAATTGTTTATTTATAATTATGCATTTTAAACCTATTTTAAGTTTTACATTTATTACGCTACAAAAATAATAAAAAATTTATTATTATTATTTATTACCATTGGAGGGAAACATGTATCAAAATTTCTAGTTAAATGAATAAAACATAAAATTCAAATTTTGCATTCATAAAAATTAGCACTATAAAGTAATTGAACACATCTGTAGATTATTGTTTTCTAACTTTGACGAACTGTTAAATGGAAATGAATTCTACTTCTGAACCCACCACAAAACATAATTATAGTTCCTTATCATCCTGTAAATAATCAAACACAGTCATCCTTTACAGGAATAAAAAATAAAATTCTGCGTATGTTAGTATATGTATAAACGTCTAAAGAGTCCAATATTTTATAACAAAAGTTAATGATTAGTTTGTAAATTAGTTTTATCAGTTAGTTTTATAAATTAAACTTTTTAAAAACTCACTTTCTTAAGACGTCAGCTGCATCTGCCCATGATGAAAGTGCGCTAGCATGTAATCCATGCCGATAAAGATATCCCCCTTTATAAGTATAAGGATAAACATGAGCATTTCCATAATATATTTTTGCAGACTCAACAGCTTCCTGCAAAAACGAGAAATATTTATTACATAAGAGAATTACATATATAAATTTGTTACGAAGGTTTCACGTATATCAATAGAGATATAGATTTCAGAAAGAAAATACTTACTTGAAACAGAGTGATAGCAGGTGGCCGACTAGGTGTAGGTGCAGCTTCTTCCAAGTCACCGAGATTCCCTAAAGCCATAGGGTATTTTGCCAAGTGCCCTAAATCATACAGGAGCCATAATAATTCTTGTTGTAATAAAGCCACTTCAGCAGCGTCTGCTGTAGCGCTTAGACTAGGATTTATAGCAGATACAATGGTTGCCACCTCCATGGCTCGTGTGCAAACGACAGCTTGTCCATTTACATATAACCATGATCGAGAAGCAACTCCCGGTTCCACAGGCTGTCCTCGCTTATCCTCGTTTCCTTTACCTGTGAATTCAAAATATAAATTGTTACTTCGACTGTACTACACATTCCGATTACATCTTTTCAATGTTAGAATCGTTTGAAACAGTAGTGAAGAACATAGCCTTGTGGAGACGCTTAAAAACATTTCACGTATTGAGGGAAGATAAAAATGAAAAATATAAACGCATTGTGTTGTATGTTTTCAAAATTTTAAAATATTTGTTATATAATTACTGTCTGGAAATTACATTTTGTCTCAAGGAATACCGGTCGATGTAATCTTATAAGAATTTATAATCTCGAAATATCAAAACCAATTAATTCAAATATTGAATGACTCTTGTCATACCACAATCCTCGGAACAAGGAGCCCATTTCTCGAAAGAAATTTCTTATAAAATATTTCAAATACTGTGAAATGTTTCGTTTCCTTTTTCATCCTCTTACAGTAGGACATTCACTTGCTTTACAGCAATCAGCATCCTTTAATATTATTAAAATTATTTTATTACACATTAATGTACAGTTGTCAAAAATTGTCACTAAATTATAAATATGTATTTTTTAATATATTATATAATTTTATTTGAAAAGTTCACATTAGATTTAAAAATAAAGTAAAAAATTGTTAACATTTATTAAAGTTGATCAATAAACAATTGATAAATATATCCAATTTTATATTGTTTATTTGTATATTAATGTCAAGCATTTTTGTTGTGTTATTGAAAGAGACTTTTAAAAAAGAAATTAAACTATAATTTAATATGACTATATTATTATAGGTGATAACATGAAAAACAATATTTATATTTGTATTCATGTAAATACTGCATTGATTTTGCTTGAACTGCTTAAAAATATAATTGTATTTAGATTTCTTGATGAGATTTGGATATCAGTTAAAGGATGTAAAATTCAAATTTACAAACCGTGCCAAGTAACTTCAGCAGTTTCTGTTCCATCTTGACCATAAACAACCCATGCATGGTCCTCAGACATAGCCAGATGAACATCTTTAAAACCTAATACTTGACATCCGGCTACCACAGCAAAAGCTACACCAAAACAGTCAAGTTTGTTACTGGTTAAGTAACTGTATAGGCTCTGCAAATGTGCTCTGTCTTTGTAATAACTGCGGGTCAGTGAGTTCCAGATGACATCGGAGACCCGCTTGACAAGTTCCCGAGTGGCATATTCGCTGGCATAAAGTGACAAGTCAACGGCACCCTTGATGATTGCTCGAAACTTGGCATACAGTGACTCTGCGATCTCAATTTGAACAGCGGGGAGCCTAGGCTCTTCGTAAGTTGCTTCCTGGGGTGCAAAAGTTCGGTTACAGGTTAGAGAATTTTCCACCGCTCCAACCAGGATCGAGAGCAGTGCGAGGTCCGGCTCGGCGCTGTTGTCGAGTTGATTGTGGAAGATCTGGACGATCGAGGATATGCTCTGGATGGGAAAAAGGGCCTTGTCCTCTTCTCTGAAACCCGCCATTTCGAGGGCACCGTTGTTGGCCTCTAGGCCGCTTTTTGTAGCGGCCCTCATCCTCCCGGTCGAGGCTACACGACGGCGGACGACGATGGCGTCGTCCGGGATCTACGACATTCTTATTCGGACGCTGTGAAAAACGCGACAGCTCCGTGGCTCCGAGCAGTTCTACGCCGACTCGCTGCCTGCTACGGCACTGGTGGGTCACTACTGGACACTGACTGGTTGGTGGTGGCTGCTGGCCTGCTGGACTGCGGACGGCTCCAAGTCCGAAGACTGCTGCTGCTGCTGTAGGGTAATTCTCTCTCGACTGATCTTTCTGCACCGTTTTCACGAAGCGACTGTGATAGCCGAATATCTTCAGATGACCCAGAAAAATATCCGACTCGATATAAAAAGAATCGGAGCGGGAGGGAATTAATTTCCGGTATTTCCTGCGGCGGTTGCGACGAGAGCGTACGGCGTACTGTTTTGTTGTCCCCCCGGCCCGGCGTGAGGAGAGAAGCGCGAGCAAGCGAACGTTTCGTTGGAACCGTCCTAAAAATCGACACCTTTAGAACAAACGAGTTCATTTCGGCTGCATCATATACGCATTGTGCATATACATACATGCATGCATTCGCCTGCACATAATATATGCAAATCGAAAAGACATATACTATATATATATATATATGTATACGAGAGAAGCGAATAAAATAAACAATTTTTACGAGATATATATATATATATTTAAGTTAAAAAGAACAAACATTACAATGAGAATTGCACACCTATACCATATATATCTATATGTATATGCGCGTAATCCGCATGTATCCCGCATATATATATGTATATATGTATTCACGAGGTTGTGTCAAATACTGCGCGTATTGTATATATACGCGCCTACGATGCGGCTCCGGCTAGTATGCATATATATATATATATATATATATATAATATTATGTAGCGGGAAGATTTTCTTATATATGCTCTTTTATTTCGGCATATTTCTGCATCTTTTCCCAACCGGCACCAAATACGTGTAACGTTTCTGAAACGTTTCGGAAATGATTCAGACATCATTATTTGGTGCCGGTTGCCCGGTAAAAAAAAAGATTGATAGGTGAAAAACTTGGATTAAAAAGGATTAAAAATTATTAAAAACGGATTCATTTCTATAATACTACTGAATTCTTGTCAAACCAATAAGTTTTGATGTTTTAATGATTTTTTTTTACTGTGTGGGTTGCTATCTGGGATATTATATTTATTCAGATCTGTTGTTTTTGTTTTTGTTGCTTTTGTTTTGTTTGTGTTTTGTTTTGTTTTAATTTTTTTTGTTTTGGTTTATTTTTTGTTTTGATTTTTTTTTGTTTTGGTTTCTTTTGTTTTTGCTTTGTTTTGTTTTGTTTATGTTTTGTTTTTTTTTTCGTTTTTATTTTGTTTATAGAATACTATATATATATAGCACTTTTTGAAATTTTTAGGATTTCGTGAGATAATTGCGAAAAACCATGAATTATAGTTGTTTTAATGGTTTTCGCAAAATGAGTACACAATCACCCCATTTCGGGGGGTGAAACCCCCCAAATAATCGAAATTTTACATCGAGGCTAAAATGATATGATTCTTCGCTATATTTTTATTGATTTTTAGCATTTTAGTAAATTAATTTTTAAAAATTTTATAAAATCGACAATTATTTTCTTTATAATTGGGGATGGTTTTACGCTTTACAGGGGTTGTTTTTACTTCGAGACGACAATACTACATTGGTTTCATATTTCACATGACTCTAATCAACTATAAGTCTATTTTTTTTTTAATGTAGGAAAATATGTTGATGTGTTATATTTTTTAGGGGTTGATTTCACCCCTTGGTGTGGCTTTTTAACCTTTATCTATTAAGAAAGTTTGTGATTTTATAGAAAATATGCACTAAAAACTAATTTTCTAATTAACAGTACTTTCAATTTTTTGGGGTTTCCACCCCTGAAATAGGGGTAAATTTTAGAATTTTCAAAAAATGAAAATCAATGCTCATTTTATTTTTTTGAGCCGAATATTTTGATGATACCTATAATATATTTCTGTTTTTTTTTTCAGGCTGCTAGCGAGGTCCACAAAACAGTCTAAAAAACGTCCTTTTTGGGGTCAATCTTTCACAGTCATTTTCGTAATCAAAATTATTATAACGTAATTAATAAATTATTCAAACGATTGTGTGTGTGTGTTTTTTTTTCTTTTTTTTTCAAAATTCGGACTCTATAGTATACTGCAATTATATCCCAGCAAACAATTACAGAAGTTATGTCACAATTATGTAACAGTTACATTAAAATGTCGCCTCAAAATTTGCACAGTTACATAACAGTGATTGTGA
>JAPYZR010002340.1:0-17207 GCA_030522945.1 Trichopria nigra
CAGTCGCGAAGTATATTGAATTATTGAGGCCCGAAGGGCCGAATCAAGACAATCTTGCGAGCGAAGCGAGCCGGGGGTCCAGGGGGCGGAGCCCCTTGGCGGGGTTGGCGGCCGGAGGCCGCAGGGGCGAAGCCCCTAGTTTTAATTTTAATTTCCATAATTCTGTTCACGTGTATTCTAAAATTTCACCTAACAGAGTTTCAAATTCTTTGGTGATTTCTGCGTAAAATGAGCCCTGATTGAAGTCAAAATGACGATTTGAAGCTGAGTTATCGAATTTTGAATGAAACATTCTTTTTCTCTAAAAATCAAGTGTAGTAGGAGATTTAATTTCAGTTTATCTGCTGTAAGTCGTTAAAAAAAATCTTATCGAATTATACTACGGATGATCGTATTGTTTACCTTTTTGCGCATAAAATTCATAAGTTTTATAATTTAAGAAATTATTTCCAGCCGCGTTATCGCATTGTGGAACTGGCACATTCGAGCGTGTGTGAAATCTTGTGGGTGTGAAATTTAAAAAAATTATACTATCTCTGATCAAATATCGAGTGTTTTCGTAAATGGTATCAACTTTTATTCTCAATTATGAGTCAGTTAAGCACTCGTAAAATATCTTATTCGACAACTCTTTATTCCACTGCGGTGGTTGAATTAAAGTTGTTTTATTGAAATCATATATTTATTCTTATAAATATACAAATTTTCAATAAATAACAAAATCTTTTCAAAATAAAGGTAATTATTACAAAATCAATAAATCGAAAATTCAGTACATTCATTGACACATGAATTAAAAAATCAAAAACTCATTTATAAGGATCAATAATTTTAGAATACGTACGCGCGAACAGAATATTATGGAATTAAAAAGACGGAATTTTATATTTCTTGTTCACTTTTTAGATAAAAATGACTTTAATTTAAACTTGAATAAGTCTGCCAGATTTTTTTTTATTTTAAAAACAATGTTAAATTTGAAGTGATAGGTGTTAATATCTAGTAAAAAATCTGACCTTTGGGGAACATTTGTTTTTATTTTTTGTCTGTAGATTCCTGGGGAGTGTGAAAATTATTAATATAAAAAGACACCCTATAATGTATATATATATATATATATATATATATATATATGTGTGTTTATTATATATGCACATTCTATTTCTAATACTAATAATTAATGCACTTTAAGTATACGGTGATAAAATTGGAGTCTCAATGCCCACATTATTTTTGATTTAAATTTTTAACAATGACTATCTGAAATTTTGACCATATACGTATTTTAATATTAAACTGCATTCGTATTTATTAATAACAGTATACATAATATAAACTCGTGTAGTATTACAAAATCACATATTATATAATTATGTGATTAAATGTTAATCAACTTTTTCTTGTTAATAATTTTTTAGAGCGTATCCAATTATATACATATCTATACTGCAACTCTTGACATGTAATATTCAATTTATTACGGAAAAATGAATATAATAACGATACCAATGATGACGTACGCGAGTATATATTTAATATCGATATACATATATAAAGGGAGAAAAAGTATATTTATATGTTGAAGAACAATTTCCTTTTGTGTTCTTTTATTATCATTAAAAAAAGTTCAGCAAAATGTCTTAAAAGTCAAATTAATTTAATATAAAAATTTATGAAAATAATTTGATTGGCGCAGCAAATACTCCATAAATATATTTTTCTCTTCAGTACACTATTTTTTGAGCCACTCTTCGAATGAGTGAATTTTCACTCTACATTGTAGTGAGCAGAAGAATTTACACTCCAAACAGAGTGAGATTTCAATCCTTTACAAGAGTAGCTCAATTATCAATCTTTGTGGAGTGAAATATCACTCCAAGTAATTTAGAGAGTATAAATTATGATTGTTCACCTTAACATTTCCGTCCCTCGTAAAAATATACGACCAAACATGATAAAAAACTAGTATTCTATATGTTTTTGTCCGTTTTTCTTAGAATTATGGACAAAAAAGCCGATTTCCTATCACGTTTTATCACATATTTTATCCAGGGGGTTGAAATCACAATGCAGTTGACGACATTTAATTTCATTCGTGATGGATGTAATTTGTAATATGTATAGGTAACACCGCAACATTCATTATGCGTATACGCGTGTATACATTACGATAGTTCTCGACAAATTTGTCTATTATCGTAGTAAATATTTCAACTGGTATAGTAAATTTAAAAAAATATTAGTATATTGTCCAATATTAGTTTGTCCTCAGAATATGAAATATGATACATTTTCAAAGATCGAAGTTCTTTATAATTCAGAAAACCTAATTCTATAAATATTCATTTTATATCTTCTTTTCTAACTGTCCAAAAATTTCACTACTGTCTCGATCAATTTACCGAATATATTATACACATGTAGATCAAAATATAATAAGTGCATCTTACATAAGCGTACGATTATGTGTTACAACCACCTTCTTATCTCGTTCCTAATGTTCGAGACCGTATCCAATTATATGTTATACATTCCTCGATGGCAATATAAAAATTAATGGTTTATCATTTTTATAATACTTATTTTTAACTAGAGAAGCTTTCTAGGATTCGCTTAATGAAGCTGAAATATATGATTACTATATTTATTAAAAAAGATTTAATTTATAGCGTCATATCATAGCGGGATATCTTTTTATTTTTGTTAAGAAAGAGGCTATATATTTTTTTTTTGTATAAAAGAAAAATAGAAAAGCGCATCTATGAAACGAAAAAAAAATATTTCATTTTGAATTTGTATGCATACAAATATAAAGTGTGTTTTGTAAACTTTTATTGCGAACTCTCTTATTATCACGTTACGGTAGCATAATACATGTATAAGTATAACATATATATATTATAATATATGTAGCTATTGAACGTTATGTCAATTATACAGTTGTAAAAAAAAAAAAAAAAAATAGTTTCATTTTCTTTTTTTTTCGTTACAAATTGAATATTACATATTACATGTCCAGGTTTGTCTGATCATATCGTTGTTTGTCGGATATATAAGAAGAATTAAATATAGATTTTATGAAATTTCATCCCAACATTACTGTACAATGTGTTCTTTAATTCGGAACATTTTTCTCGAAAATAACTTAACTTAACTCTAAAAAGACAATTAACCACAAATATGTCCACATTTACGTATGTGCATAAGTACAGCATTTTCATGCGGATTTTTGAACGATATTCGATTACATACGTATATATATATACATACAAGATAAAGTGCAGAAATTATTGTTATTTTTTGGGTCCGTATTGATCTGAAACGTGGACATTTGATGTTACTTTTTTCAAGTGACCATATTCAATAATTCAATCCAATCTAATAATATATGCAGTATTATGAGTTGTCAAAAAACTGATTTTCATAAATTTGAAATCTTTCTATAACAATAATTCTTTCCCTTAGAAAGAATACGGGCAGTAATAAAATTATAAATCTTGGAATTAATAAAAAATTCAAAAGACATTTATAAATAATTTCACGATTACAAATTCAAAATATTTGGAATAGGTACATCATCCAGACAGAGCATTATGCATTACATGAATTTATTGGATTGAAAATTTGTCGCAATCTTTTTCCAAGTTATAACGTCAAGTCAAAAACGTGGCCTAAGCAAAATCATCTACCCTCACGTAGAATGCTAAATTTTTAAATGCTGGTAAATTATATGAACATGTTTAACTTGAAATTTTAATTAATAAATATTATACATATACAACTAAATTTAGTTAAAACATATTATAATTACCCGTAAATTGTTAATAATTCAGTAAATACCTAGACTATATTCACGAGCAATTGTGCAAAATCATTTAGAAACTCGGAGCTTCGTCCGGTTTTACGTCAAAATTTGACGAAATTACATCTCCCAATAAACCAAAAAGTATTCAGAAGTATTCAAGTCCAGAAAATAGGATTGAGAATTATAGAGAAGCATTCATTTTGGTCTGAATCGAATACTTCTTTATCATTCTTAATTCTATTTTGTGGACTTGAATACTTCTTCGTTTACTGGGCTATTCGATCTCCAAATAGGTCAGAATGACGATTGACCCTAACTTTATCAAGGCAAAATCAACTTCATAAATAACAACAAAAACAACATCAAAACCGAGCAAAATAAAAAACAAACAGAAAAATTTAATCCGTTATTGCTGGCGCCAAAAATATGCACGATTTTGGGCATTAATGGGATAAACATAATAGATCGATGTTAAAACTACTTTTCAGTCAAGTACAGTAAAACCTACGATACCGTTCCCTCGGATACTGTTCCAACCCACAATACTGTGAAAGTTTTACCCATAGTACTGTCCTATCACAGAGGAGAGGTTACCCCCACTTTATACCCCATACAAACATAGATCTCGCAGATTATACATACGAAACCGCCATCTTGTGACGTAGGAGGTAGAAGGAGTAGGAACTTCCACGCCTCCGCGTTTGCACAGTACTGTGGGGTAGCGAAACGTACCAAAAACAGTATCGAAGGTTTCACTGTATTCAGTAATACTAAACAAATTTTGTTTCGTAACTTTTCGTACTTTTCGTAAACGTAAAAAACAAAAAGTTCATGACTCGTCTATGACTCATCCATTGGACGGTAAAATGTTCATCTAGTTTTTGTCCATTATATAAAACCTATTTATGTTTACGTCCGTTGTATACATCTATTGTACGTCCATTATACGTCCATTGTTCGTCCGTTGTACGACCATTAAACGCACACAATAGAAGTACTGTAGTGAGATCTGGAATATATTTGTCCTTTATATAAATATATACTAATTCCTACTAATCAATATTTTTATTGTTTGTATTCCATTTCCTGTACAATCCATCAAATTCGCGACAATCTATACTCCTTTTTCAATTTACACGTATATAAGTGTGATTTTTTCAATAACATAATTGTTACCAAAACTTCAAGACACACAAATAGTCATACAATATTGTACTCTTAAAAATTGTACGCCCATGCAAATCGTACAATCAATGGGGTGTTTTCGTATCTCGAGTATCCTAGACAATGCGACTCGCCTTATATGAAAATGAAGAAATCTCGAGTACGTCTAGAAACACTATATTTTTGCTGCTCGGACATACACTCGCGTGCGCTTCGCCGCTCGTCATGCCCTAATTCTTATTCGCAGTGCGACTGAAAAAGACTCGCAATGTGCGTGCAAATCCTGGCCAACGTGGGTATTATATACGCAAGTCTCCTCAGCACTGACGTTTCCTCGTTAATGACCTACATAAAAATAATGCACGAACGATGAACTTACGCTGCACTTGGCCGAGTAAATAGAAGTTGGATGAATACGTCCGTTTCGTCCATCGCGTGCCTATACAGGACAAAGGCAGGCGCCAGTCATGGATCCAGGATTCTTTTTTTATATTCCTCGTAATAATGATTTGTCATTTCACGGACATTGTCATGTGCGACTTAAGTGATACGTGGCGGTTTTTTTTCTCCAACCAACTCCTGGAGATGACTTTTGTCATGTGTACTGTCAAGTCAATATTCTGTATAGTGGATCGTGGAGTTGAATATATTTTTAAGCCGAAGGATAACTGCGATTTTATAGAAAATAGTCGAACGTGATCTGGCAAAAGCTTGACTCATTCCTTGTAGAGTATAACCTACATTTTCGTGGTCGCAAGGCCTTGCCAGGCTTCTAAAGGCCGCGGAAGGTCCGCTTAGCAGAGTACCACTTACGCTATTCAATGAGTAAAACTCTTTAGCTTCGTCCATTAAGGCAGCATTCGCGAAAAAACGAAAGTAGACAATAGCAAGATATATCACTTTATGAATGAAGAGTCAAAATTCATTTATGCAAGTTATCTTTTTCGCGTTTCGGTCGTACAGCCCTAATCAAAACGGTATATATGTGGAGGCGACTTCAATCGGTTACTTTGGGCCCTCTTTATATAATAGGATAGGGTTACCAGCAATCATTTGAAAAATGCAAATGGACATATTGTATTTTTCGTGTACGAAAACAACAAACTATAGTTTTACCATTCCAATGAAAATGATTATTTCATGCGCACAGACCGGGCGCAAAGTAACTGATGATTTGTATCGTCTGTATCTGAAGCTGACCCAATCGATCTACGATCGAAAGAGTCCGCGTTTCACACAACTATATAGGGTATAATCATGTATAGGTATAATCATAATAATAAAATTGAAGTATTCATCGAAATATCTAAAATTTTACTTCGGGGATTGAAAATTATTCAGACATTTTTTCACAATTTCAGTTCTAGTACACTACAATACTAATATACATGGGTTCCTAGAAACATACGAGTCAAATTGCTAAAGAATTGAATGAGGAATTGCGGAATAGAAAAATCTTCAAAATTTGTTTTTATTCATTTTATCTGAAATTTCTTTTTCAATTTCCTATCGACAACATCAATATTTCTTTAAGCCAACTTTTGAAAAACCCACGTTTCAATTATTTAATATTTGCCTTTTTTACTATAAAGGTTACGGATTCTTTTTTTTCTTGTCGTTTTTGTTTTTGTTTTTCTTGTTGACAGATTAGGTCGATAAACGATCTATACTCCAGATCCTCCTTAAAGGGATGCTGGACGATAAAAAGATCCACTCTAAAAATTGTAATCTATGAAATTCGCCTATGAAATTTTTCAATAACCGAACTATTTTATTGGAAACTTACGCATTGTGTAGGACTACAGAGAAAACTTTAGCGAAATCGAATGAGAAATTCGACTGAATTCGATAATACATTTGTCATGGTCTTTTTCTACACATTTTCATTTATAGTGATACACATCAATCTCTATAATATCGACATTTCTTCCGGCAAAAAAGTTTAGGCCCTTATTTTTGCTAAAACTCAATAGTAATGATACAAGGATTTAAGGTTTGTATTAGATTGATAAGATAATTAGGTCGATAAGATAATTCCCATTTCGAAATTTCCCTATGAGATTCCTATTTCAATAAAACATGTTTCTTTCTTGTTTAAAATTGTCTAAAAAGTTTCCTAGAATTTTTTGATTCCAAAAAACATTTTCGTATGTGGGATTTCATTTCAAATTCCCACATGGGACCCCATGGGACCCCATGTGGGAATTTTCAGTAGCGCGTATACTATGTTTGTGTCAATAAAAGAAATGTTCATATGAACCATAAAAATGTTCGTGTGAGCCAGGAGAATCTTTAAAATATGGTTATCCGAACAATGTATATTTCTCGAATCTAAATGTAAAATTATAATCGAATCTAAAAATATTATAAAAGTCGATTTCTTGCGTGTATGTATTTCTTCTTGATACATTTCTTCTTGATACGTTTCTTCGATATATATATTGTATAGAAAACAGGCTTACATTGAAATAAAAAGAATTAATTTGTGTTATAATGACATTTACAGTGATACACGTCAATCTCTACAATATCGACATTTCTTCCGGCAAAAAAGTTCCGGCCATTATTTTTGCTAAAACTCAATAGTTAAATGATACAAGAATTTAAGGTTTTCATTAAATTGTATCATTGTTTTTCAGCTTTCCGTACATTTTGGTGACTGACATAGTCAATAAATTGACTCTTGTCGATAAGATAATACTCTTTTATGAATGTGGCATATTTAAAAATGGAAACTTAAAAAATATTTCCTCTTCGTCGGAGGTGCACCGAAGCATTAAATTTAAGCCCATAAAAATAAATCGTGTAAAAAACGAAAACGATAAAATTAAATGTTTTCTTACTTTAAAACGTAAAACGTAATCGAAGTTTACCCAAGTTTTGAAATTGTATAATATTACGTAAAACTTGGATTAAAAAAAAAAGTCTACTCGAGGTATATTGGAAAAATTTGCTTTTCGTCTTACACGATCTAATTTGCATTTGCCTAATTAAATTACTGTTTATATACATTTATGTCAGTTTAAACACATATATATTATATAAAATAAGTTTTTACGTCAATGAAAAAAAAAATCTAGAACTTTCTCTTATTCTCTCGCTAGTATTTTGGTTACCGATTCATTAATGTAGATAGAAAAGTGAAAAAGATACATGACTTGCAGGAAAAAGTTTAAATTCATTCTTACCGACTTTACACATCCTGATATCTGAAATGAAAACTGTAGTATTCCCTCTTTTTTTTTTTACTATATGATTTTCATGGTAGTTTGATACAATTATGTCATATAATAAATATTTCATGTATATGTATATAATTGTTTTTTTTTTCTTCTTTTGGTTGAGTTTAATTTTGTTTTTTCATTTATCAGATAAAGTATCAAAATTTGAAAGAGACGTTCAAATATACTCGTGATTTTTTTTTTAGTCTCCTTCTACTTGTTGTTAAATCGCAAATCGATAAGTCGCTCGCTTTAAGGATGCAAAACGACACTCTCCCTAGTTTTGGAGTCTTCTATAAATTCATTCAACATTTCTCTGCGGATGTCGGATTTCTCGAATCGATATCTCGCAGACAAGTAGATATGGCATCGATAAAAATTTCAAAGTTGGCAAAATGGAACGGAGTCTACGGGCAAGCCAACGGGCGTCATTCCGTAAATCACTCGGATACACGCTGTGATTTACTGTTATTGTGAAATCTCGACGAGTTACTCGCATGCATTGCCTTTCCTCTTCTTTTCTTCAATCTTTCCTCTTCCTTTTGGGTGTTTGCATCTTCGCGCTCTTTGTCGCACACGTGGTGCAAAGCATATTTATATTGTGCTGGGGAAATCCCCCCCCCCCCCGCCCCAATCTTAGCTTAGTTTCCGCGGCAGAAGGATCATTTCCGCTTACGGTACCCATCAGGCGCTCGGGAGGACTAATTAGAACATCATTGTAGAGCAGAGCTTTTCACACACTCGAGATTACAATGGCCCGATGGATTTCACACAGCGAGTAAAAATTTGTCTGTAATTATATTACCGCGCAACATTCGTCAAACTGTACGCGCATTTTCGAGCGTTTTTCGTCAAAGAACAAAGACATTATTTGAGAAGGACTTGCAATTGAGACACGTGAAGGTAATTGGGATACACCGAAGTCACAATATTAACAATAGTAATAACAAATTCCCTCATTTAAACACGGACAAATATGAATGCTACCATACAGATGGTATACCATATATCAGAAAAAAGTAGGGTTACTCAGAAACCAAATCTCTAAAATGGAGATGAAAGTGATTTTTATTTAAATATATTTTTATACTTATAAAACTTGATAGATTTTTATAAAACTTAATATCCAAAGGTTTTCCGAAATCGCCGATCGTGAATCTGATGTGAAGTCTCGAAAAACTGAAAATGGCGGATCCAATTTGCCGGACGAAATTATGAAAAAATTAATCGAATTCACTTGGAACTAGTTACTTAGTGGTTTTTCGGTCCGTATTAGATCCGCCATTTTGAATTTTAAAAAAATGACTCCAGATTTGTGTGCGGCTATAATATTGCAAAAAAATTCACTTTTATCGCCATTTTATTTCTGCCTTATTGGAAAATTTTTCGTAATGTTTGTTGCGGCTAATGGACTAAAGAAAGTGAAAATTCACTCTTTTAATAAAGTAGGTCAATTTCTATCACTGAAAAAAAAGTTTGGGGCTTACAACGATAATTTGGTTCTCCGAACAATTCTTCTTAGTTCAGGAACTTAAACCGATACAGTATAACTATCTCAGCAATATTAGTTTTGTGAAAGAAGTTATTTCGAACTTCAACGTTATGTAACCTTTAAAAACGCATTTAAAATTAATAAAAAAAAATTTAAAGATGCTGGAGGACAAGATTAGGAAAAGGATACCACTAATGATACCTTTTGTCTAATGCTGTCCTCCAGCATCTTTCAATTTTTCTCCAAGCGTGAAATGCTCTATATAAGGTATATACATATAGAACAATACACAGTTTGCAACCTTATCATATTGCATCCCCCCGACATTTTGAATTTAAAAAAAATTAGTTCATAATAAAATTTCGAAATATTGACAACTCTCTACATGTATATACCGACCGTACCTATATTTTTTTATTATGAACAAAACATTGCAAGATGAAAATGAACGTCAGGAACAAACATTTTGACATATTTATATGACCTGACTTTTTGAAAAATTGTAAATGGCATTCTTGCCGTAAAAGAAGGTACATTATATCATATGAAGGTCTTTTCGAGAACCGCGCAAGCGGAGCAAAATTCATTGTTAAAAAAAAAATCGGAAAAATATCTAATCTTCCGACAATATATGCATATAATAATATCTATATTTGCGGAAGTTCATTATAGATGTTTCTGAAACCATCTTTTATAGCGCGTCTGACCGCAACTAATTGTAAGTGGCATAGGCACTCGCAGTAATGCCTGTGATTACCTCAAGTAAGACATGAATGGATTGACCCATTAATTATTCCCACGAGAAAAACTAGCACATATGGAAAAAAGTAAATGGTGTGGGAATATCGTGCGATAATGATTCATTATATTTATGGTGTTATCGAAGAAAAATTGTTTTATATTTATTTGAATAATCACTTTGGTACAGATAATTCTATAAAAACGATGTCAATAGGTTGAATATATATATTTCGATACTTGCATTGGCTTGAATAATAATTTCTAGTTTTGTCGTCTGTATCGTCACCATCTATATGAAAGTATATATATAAACGTCTACGAAATGCATCCCCGGAAGTGTTTTTCTTTTTCAAAAACGATTAGGTGCAGTTTCAGGTTCACACGCAACCGGAAGTCCTTCCTTTCTGGTTTCGAAGCATCGCTAATAAGTACTTGCGCGGGCTCTATACAATGAGTCACTTGAAAATATTACAAGATCAACTGTCCGTTTAATGGAGAATTGTTGGCAAAACAAACCTATCGTTTGTTTTTTATCTCCTGTAGGAAAAATCGCGTGACATTCCATTCGACCACTTATGCCTGCAATGTGTACATCGTTTAATGTATACAAAATTTATGGAACCGATTATCAATTGTTCTACGCATGACGAGTTTATTAAGACATTATGACAATGTTTAAAAAGCATAAAAACGCATACCAATTTTACTTAAAACATTTTTGTTCCGGGTCTAATTTTTGTTTTTTATTTTAATAAAATAAAAATAAAAATATGTAATAAGGTATCAAAATATATTTTGAAAAAAATCGATCATACAAAATGGCGGTACAGTGCAGCATAAAAACGTCATGTTTATTAAATATATATTCATAAATATATATACCTACATATAAATTATTTTTTCATGAATATACAACTTGCATTTTTGTTAACAGGACAGGGATGAGCAAACACGATTAGAAATGAAACATCGCAAGGAGGAAGACGATCTTTATTTGAAATTCGCTCATCATCGCGAGGAGGAAGATCGAAGAATTCGAGAAGAATTTAGAGTAAGTCGATAATTCAATAATTATAATACATAAAAATAAAAAAATAAAAAATAGACACATAGTATTCATTTTTAATATTTTGTCATTTTAATCAACTATTTTTTTTTGTTTTCTTTTTTTTTTTTCTTTTTTGTTTTTTGTTTATCGATATATTAATCCCGGATAAATAACTACAAATATCAACACATATAAACGCAGATATAGTAGTATACGATCTGGTATGCCACAGGGTATTTTACCATGCTATACTATATATATATGAAACGAATAAATTATTTTCTGAATCATATTGGATCTGAATCATTGGATCTAGGAATATTTTTTTCATTAATTAAAATACATTTGGGGCATTACACGTCATTTTTTTTCTTGCGTCTCCTAATTTATTTAGACGCAAATGTATCATGATAAACAATTAATGTAACATAGGTGTTTCGTAAGTAATTTAATAACATTTCTTGCAAACGTAATATCCATTCCATTTTAATGAATCATTATAAGATGATGATAAAATCATCAAGACCTTCGAATAACGCGTATGCTATACAGAGGCCTTATTTTTGCCGAACTCAACCTTGATTATCTCGCTCAATATTTTTGGAAGGTCGCATTAATCGAAATAAACAAATTTCAAATTTTTCGGACGTCGTAGTGCGAAGATGTATCGAGTGGAGATCGCGCGATTCGATTTTGACATAGGGGGACTACTTGAAAGTACCGACGATTTTTTAAAAATTCTACTATGGCACAAGACCTTTTGTCGAAAACGTGCAATGAAAAAATTCCCTTGTTTAAATTTTATTTTATTTATTTTTTATAGCAAAAGAATAATATTATATATGTACTTATATGCGTATGTATGTGTGAGGAAGCAATTATTAATAATTTACGCGAACGAGAATAGCGACACTTTTAAATTGACATTCTCGGCGCAGGACGAGTGGGAAAAGGAGCTGGAACAATTGTCGGAAAGGTGGGAACGCGAAAGAGGGAGCAAAGGTCGGGCCCAGCAGTTCCAACAGGAAAAGGAAGATCTTGAGAAAAATATGACGCTACGTAGGGACAAAAAGAAGGAGAGCCTGACGCGAAAGATGCTCGAGCACGAAAGGTAATCAATAATACCCACCTTATACCAATCAGCGGCGAAAAATACAAAAAGAAAGGGGGGTAAAATCTATACAACTGGTGAACAATATTGCAACGAGTGATTTTAATCACAATAGTCATGTAATAAAATTGGATCTTACTGTTATAGTTTAATTATGCGACGAATTGTATTTAGTTGTCCCTTGCGGAGTGTGCAAATACACTTGACTGAGGGGCCAATTGTTGACTCAATGTCATATCAAAAATATCAAATGCTCGATGATGGCCCCTTGTCGTAATGCGTTCATATCGGCCGCAGGGGACAACTAAAAGTATAATTCGCTATAATTAAACAATAGAATTACTAATAGAAAAATGTATACAATTACTTCCATTATATACTACGACAATTCTGTATTTATCAATTTAATGAAATGCCTATACTTTCTTTTTTTAAATCGTACAATTAAAGTTAATGTACTATAATCAACCATATACATTGAATGCTAAAATGCCTGCAATTACAGTTAATTGTAATAAATAGATTGCGATATTTCAGAGCGGCGACTGCGGCGCTTGTTGAGAAGCAAAGTTCAGAAATGTTGGAATTGATCAACGAGGCGAGGAGCGAATACATGTTGCAAGAGAGCCTTTACCTCGACGAAGGCGTCGACTACATCCACGGCGCGCCACCGATTCCGTATCCGTCTCGGGCACCACCCCCGCATCCACCCGCACTTGCAAAATACCATCTGTACAATGATCCCCTCGAGTTTGCGGACATCGACCAACTCGCCATCTCGGTAAGTTGTTGATTTTTTTTTTTGCATTATTGTGCAAAGCTGTACACATACATATTGATGACCATATCGATGAGTATTTTGGACATTATCTTTTTTTCCTCGTCTTTGTTTACACCAGGTTGCGCAAGAGGATCAGAAAACCTTCACTGATCTGGTGCGACAGCTGGTCAGCAAGTGCGGTTCGGACATCGAGAAGGCCCGAACGATTTTCCGGTGGATAACCGTGAAGAACCTGAACACGATGCAGTTCGACGACAATTTGCGCGGCGACACGCCGATGGGTCTGCTGCGCGGCATCAAGCACGGAACCGAGAGCTACCACGTGCTCTTCAAACGGCTCTGCAGCTATGCCGGACTGCACTGCGTCGTCATCAAAGGCTACAGCAAGTCGGCCGGCTATCAGCCGGGCGTGCGTTTCGAGGACAACAGATTCCGGAATAGTTGGAACGCCGTCTACGTGGCGGGCTCCTGGAGATTCGTACAGTGCAACTGGGGTGCTCGGCATCTCGTCAACGCCAAAGAAGTTCCGATACCGGGACAACCCAAGGACAAAAGCGATAGTCTAAGGTGAGGCATTTGCAAAGTTCGAAACGTTCGTAATTCCCGGACACCCATAATTGTCCAAGGGACGAGGAGAGGAACCTCCCTAATTGTCCGACAAACCGTGTCTGTGTGTGCATTAGAATCCTAATCCTGCTTTTTGAAGTTATAACGATTAACTTTTACGGATATTAAACGAAGACTGAATGTTTATCGTTTCATTTCTATTTTAAGGTACGAGTACGACGATCATTACTTCCTGACGGATCCTCGTGAATTCATATACGAATTCTTCCCGCTGCAAGAGGAATGGCAGCTGCTAAAGCAGCCGATAACTATAAAAGACTTCGAAGAATTGCCTTTCGTCCGATCATTATTCTTCAGGTAAAGCATATACATATATATTCATTGTCGATAAAATTGTATTATATATTCATTATGCGAAAGGGAAAATGTACGATGCTTGTGGTGTGACTTCGGCATGAACCATCTAGTGTGGGCAAGACCCGCCGCGTGCCACGAAACGACTGTATCGATAATTATGCGGATTGATATTGGTATTGGTGTTATTTTCCTCGAGTTCTGGGATCTGAGAGTCCTCAGAATTCAGCACATTTGCCTTTGTATGCTATTCCTGATGTTTATTCAAGGTTCAGTAGGATCCAGCTTTCCTGTAGAACTTTAGGATTTGCTGAAGGTCTCTTCCTGATTTCTTCCTTGCCCAGAATTGGAGACTCCAAGTACCTCATCCGTAATTCCAGGACATTCACAGAGGAAATATATTGAGGTTTCCCCTTTTTCTTCATCACATCTGTTGCATAGAGGAAAGGATTTTTTCCCCACCATGTGACTGTGTTTATTAAGGTTTCCATGTCCAGTAAGGATTTCGATGGAAATTCTTATTTTCGTCCTGTCCAGTTTGGTTGTTCAGTTCATCTATCATCCTGCAATTCTTCTGCAAGTCTTTTGGTGGTGGTGCATTTTTCTGGTTTATCCATTCCTTAACATGTTGGGATTTCATATATACCTCTCCAATAGGTTAAGTACTTCTTGAAAGGCCATTGCAACTTGCCCAGTCATGTCTGCTCCGTTTGTAATACCAGACTATGGATCGAGTATTCGCCCGCAAGACCCTCTCATATGCCACGAAACGACCATATCATAGTCATGTGGGTTGGACGCAGTGAAGAAAATGACGTATTATTGATCATTTTCAAATTTAAAAACTGAATTCTATACACTTTCTCAAGAAACTTACAACATAACTTAGGGTATAAATTGGGAATAAGTTTCGTTTCGAATTTCAGATTGAACGTGAATAATTTAATTCTACGACTTTCCTATTGAGCACGGTCTATGCGTGGTTTTCAAATTCGATTATGTAATATATAATATGGTATGTATGTGAAACTAATATTTTGTGTATGCCTTTTTAGGTATGGTTTGTACTTCCCTGATACAAATACGAATGCCGTCATGTATACTGATTCGACGGGTGCATCGACGGTGAGGATAGCTATGCCTGCTAACATGCAGTCTTCGCTGATCTTCCATTACAACCTCAAGTTTTACGATAGCGATGGGGACAATTACGATGGCGTATCTCTAAAGAGATTCGTTATGCAGGTATCTTGCACTTAATTATCATTCATTGAATAACGACGTTTGGTGTTTATCGTGCTTCAATCACTGCAAAATTAACAGAATTCCATTATAACGCGGGGACGCTTTGACTATAAGTTTCACATCTTGATTTTATGATTTATAAAAGTATTTTTTAATTTTACTCCACTGTATAATAATAGATTTGTAAACATTTTCCATTGATTATAATATTCAATATTTATTGCATGAAGCATGCAATCAATATTAATCACTAACGAAGCCGCAAATGCATTATAAAGTGTAAAGTTGACACGTTAGAAATTCTACACAAAAACAAGTTGAATATGATATTAATGAACGCAGTCTAAGGATTAATATTGACTTCAAAGTGACGTACTCCACAATTTTCAAGTATACTCTTTCGATCGTTAAAACTGCATTTAAATCGCTTCATAAACAAAAATGGCGGATTAAAAAAAAAATCACCGTAAATTTGAAATGTGTGTATTGGCGAATTTTTCGTTCCTATTGAAAAAGAAAAACGGAAATTGATTCCGGATTTCAACCGACGGTGCACAAACTATAGTTGAAGATTCTAAAAGGATTTTTCGGTTTAAAATCATTCTCTTGAAAATGGAGCTACAGGCACGTACAACATATGTATACTGATAAAAATGAAACTGCTATACTGAATACTGCTGTTTTTCTCTAAATTTCATTGAAATAATTGAACCAATCAAATACTAAGAAAAGTGTAAAGCCATCGAGAAAAAATCGAAAACTCATATGAATATACCGCTTGTATGTCAATTATCGGCGAAATCTAAGATTTTTTTTTTAATTTTTGTCGGCCATATTGGATCTGCCATTTTAAATTTTGAAAAATAAAGAGCATAATTATACAGAGCATTTTTTACACAAATCCGAGAATTTTAAAAATAAGTTCTACCAATCAGTCCTCATTATTTTCAGTGTATGTGGTATGATGCCATTTTTAAAGGTTTGGATTATTTAAATCGAAAAAAAAATCCTCTTATAATCTTGGATTATTTTGTGCACCTTTGGTTGAAATCCGGAATCATTTCCATTGCTCTTTCAATGTAACAAAAGAAAAAAATAAAAATAAAAATAATAATAAATTTCATATTTTCGATGATATATTTTTAAATCCGCCATTTTGGTTTCTGAAGGAATTTACACGCAATTTTAACAACTCCAATCGAAAGATCATACTCGAAAATTGTACCTTTTTTTTTATATTTTCTTATATTTTATATATATTTTTTTTTTATTTCCTTTTTTTTTTGTATTTTTACCCTATTACAAAAAGAATAAAAAATACTTATATAAAATATATATATATATATAAAAAGAAAGAAAGAAGTACGTCACTTTGAAGTCAATGTTAACCCTTTTTGTTTGTAAACTTGACAGGGTAAAAAAATATGCATGCCTAGGAATTAATGGGTTAATTTGAAAATTAATTTAAGAATAGTTGAAAATAAGAGCTATTCGATAACAAATTAAATTTTTCATAAATTTGTAGAGTTTTTTTTTTTTTTTTTTTTTTTTTTTTTTTTTTTTTTTTTTTTTTTTTTTTTTTTTTTTTTTTTTTTTATTTTTTTTTCTTTTTTTTTTTTTTTCTTTTTTTTTCCTCTTTTTTTTTTTTTTTTTTTTTTTTTTTTTGTACCGTTTTATT
>JAPYZR010002341.1:0-24606 GCA_030522945.1 Trichopria nigra
TGCCTAGAGACTGGTCAGTTTCCACATCTAGTGCCCAGTTATTATCAGGGAAAACTTGACAGTCCCTTATTTTTACCTAGATTCAATTTCTACCTGGGTTAATAATTATTTTTACATGAAGCTATACCTTAAAATATTTTATTCTAAATTAATGATAAATAAATTGCTAACTATCATTTTAAATTGTCTGTAAAGCAGTTTGCATATCGTCTATTATAAAAATTATTACTCATATAAATCTCACCCTACTGCAGCTATCGGAAAAATATTGCAGTAATTGAAACTGTGCAGTTCCTCTTTTAATCCTCATAATCATGTATACAATCTAAAATCTTTATCCCTGCGACAATGTACATATTTACAAATTATTTGGAATAATATTTGCGAAAAGGGGAAAAAAAAAAAAAAAAAAAAAAAACAAAAATGGAAAAAAAATAAGAAATTAAAAAACACAAAGAAGTAATAACGTTTCAGAGATAAATGAGTGCAATTACTGAAAATAATTGATATTTCCGAAAAATTTCGGCCCCATCACGACCCAAATAATACGCGAAAATCAGCGAACTGAGCGAACTCCCTACTAATCTCTGGTGGTGGCGTTGAGTCAATTTATTATGGATATTTTTTAACGAATTATGATTGATTTGTAATTTTCTACTGACAAAGTGGATAAGAAAAATATACAATAATATTAAAGGGCTCCTAAAGCTATCGGAGAAAACACATGCCTGTTTTCCAAGATTCCTGCCTTACCGACAATTTTTTTTAAACATTAGCAGATGAATAGCCGAAACTTTTGTTTTGACCCCATTACTCTCCGTGTCTTGATATATCTTTCCGACCTTTCCCCGATCACGTTTTTCTGTATAGAAGCATCGATAGTTGACACGCAAATAAATATCGGAATTGCAAATTCAATTGTCGAGATTTATATCCCTTAGAATTTATGATGTAAAATATTGAGAAAATGAAACCTGTCAGAATGGTGACTTGAACTCGCGATGTTCGCGATCATGCCCAGTTATGGGCGATTTGCAAAAACGGGATGTAGCACTATATATTGCATTAACGACGCACTCAGTACATTTTATCGAATAAAATTTTTATTTACATAAAAATATAATGTAATATAATATAATATGATATAATATAATATAATATGATGTACAATTATATTATACTACATTTTATATAGATGAAAATTTAAACTTATATATGAGGTATTCCACGTCAAACCGGCAATATTTTTTGACATTATTATTATTATTTTTTTTATCATTTGTTTTCTTTTTTGTTTGTGGTTGGTAGTTGGTACATGAAAAAGAAGTATTCATGACCATATACAGTATTTTTATTTCGACTTTGTTGAATGTTGCGTTTTCTTTTTCTTATTTGTAAGATCATAAGGCGCATTTTTGATTTAAAAATTATACATTTGACACGTCTCTGGGGTTGGACATTTACGGTTTCAGAAACGTTTTACTGAAACTTGAATGTGATGAAACGTTTAGTGGGAAGGCACTACGTAACATGTGCACAAAGTCTGAAAAAGTAGTTGAATTTACAGTTTTTAATTCATTTAGAATTACAGCATCCAAAAATTAAAGTGACTAATTGTTTCCTTACATTTCCTTATTTGCACGTGCGATTCAAATTTGCATGAAAAACTTTTATAGACTTTGAAAATATGTTACAAACTGTCTCGTTATAAAGAAAAAAAATGTGAAATCAATTAAAATGAAATGAAAAATTTCAGCGAAATCGATTCAAAATTGGCCGAAAATCCGCACGGGAATAAATTTCGTTCTGTAATGTCGGTATTTAGCAGCCACTTAACTACCATGGCTACTAATTAATGTAACTTGGAAAGACAAGCATTATATTCTCTAAATTTCTTAGAATGAAAATTTTACGAGGAGTGAAAAATTCACCCCTCTCAAAGGAGTGACTTACATTTCACTCCATGAAACGGAGAGAGATAGCCTAATAAAAGGTAACATATATAGTTGTTTCACGTTTTAACGTTGAAGAAATATTAACGATGCAGGATTTTCTTTGAAATATTCAATCAGTATAAAATAAAAAAGTCTGTAAGCCTATCTTTTCTGTCCCTTTGTTAAAAGAAAGTATACCTTTTACTTTAATTGCATAATGCATCAGGATTACAATAAAGCATTGCACCTTTTCATCCTCCCGTCATATATGTATATATGTCGAAAATGGATATTCTCTCGATATCTCGTACTTCGAACATCAAACTGATTGCAAGCTGTTTAAGGCTTGCCGTCTCATTACACATTGTGAGGATTTCAATTGAAAACATTATTTGCCAGTAACAAAAGCGAACAGTTATTTTTTTTAGCATTTTTGAGACTCGTCGAAACTCTCTTCGATGCGAAATTCCGGTAAAAATAGGTCATACTTAATCGATCGTTAGGCGGCATTCGAAAGGTCTCTCCGTTTCTCCGGTCGCAGGAAAAGCTTCATCCGGCAAATTCTATTTCTACGTAGTTGAGAAAAATTACTTAATCCCACGATCCCGCTTGGGAGTAGTGTCATTATCCGAAATGGATGGGTTTCTGCCGTTTCCACGGTTCGTCCTTCTGTCCTATTGCCGCCCGCTTTTTCGCTCGTCTCCGCCAATATGAAGCACATTTAACACCGATCGCGCACCCTGTAGTTATTTTCATTCCGCTCCTCTCGAAAATCGAAATAAAAGAGCCCGCATTAATCGAGGGCGTGAAACTGAGTACTTTTCTTCCGTTTCCTTTTTTTTCCGCTTCGCTCAACCACCTCCTGCGCATTTTCCGTACCTACGCGGAGCAGCAGCAACAAGAGAGGCTGCCATGCCGTTCAGCGTCTAAAGAAATTAAACGAGGCTCTTAGATCTATATCTGTAGCGGCGTATCTTTATGTTGGAGATGAGCATAGAAGGGGTGGGGGAATGCCGCGGAAATGAGATTTTATGCGATTCATTCGTTAATAGTAAATTATTAGGAAGAAGATCGCAGTAGTCATTTCGAACAATGAGGGGAGCTAGAGTGAACCGGCGAGGGGTTTTTGGTTTTATTCTTTATAGATTTTTCATTTTTTTTTTTTTTTAAATCGTCAAAATATGGTTATTGGAAAACATAATAAAGTAAAATTCTTTTAAACAGTTTTAGGAATAACAGAATAGAAGAACTCTTTCGGCAAGCTTTCGGGAATTAGCGTTTCATTAATTTCAAAAAGTGCGATAATAGCTTTCGAATGGATCCTTGCAATCCCTGCGGTGCACGTGCTATACCACATGCAGATACGGCCGAGGCGCGGTAGGTAGATAGGAATAACAGCATGACTCGCTGACGAGATTATAATCAGGCAGCGAGGATTAAAGCTTCGTCGTTGAATTGCAACGCAGCCGGGGCTTCCTACGAGGATCGGCAAGTTTTCGAGGAGGAAGTACGAGCTTTCGCTAATAACGTCAACTCCTCGGTCTTTGAAAGCTCCCGCTACCTTGAAATATCCTTTTATTTAACCATTGAGCTTTCGCGGAATCGCTATATATACCTGAACGAATAAAAGGATACGGCTCGGCGTCTACTACTGACGATTATTACTTACCCACTAGAAACGTCGCTCTATGAACGATAAATCTGTTTCAATTACTATAGTTGGGAGTCCTGCGCTTAGAATTGCGGTAACGAAGGACGTCATTTGGTTTTCGGACCCGCCGAGCAGAAAGGCAATTTATAAATCGCAGCAGTAATGCCGTATTTCATTCATTACATGTCGAATTCCAGGGTCAGTAAATTTAAGAGGATATCGACATCGGAAATCATTTCAACGAATTTATGGTGGCGCATTGTTCGCGGCGCGCCGCGATTTCAAGATTTAAAGGCAGAGTTAGAAAAGGCATTGTTGACTAATTAAACCCGAATCGAACGCAAATGCTCGCATTAAGCTTTCGCTGATTTATTTTACCAATACATGATTGTTGGTGGGCTGTAGATGTGCGGAATGATCATTCCGGTTCCAGAATAAATGCCGAGGATTTTTGCAACGTCTCTTTGTAAGAACACTAAGAGGACGGGCATTTGAGATATTCCATTGTTTGTTATTTTATGTAAATACTACTTCATACCAATCGACATTAAATTTTAAACTAATGCATTTTTGATAAAAATTGAATTTATTAATATTTTACACAATTTTCAGAATTACTTATAACATCACAGGCTTTCTGCAGATGCGTATATAAAGTTTAAATAAAAACCTGGCTAGGTATTTTCTTGTTATTTCTTGCTCCAAAGTATGAAATGTAGCGACTAGTATAGGATTTCACATGAGATGCCTCTTGAAGGCGTGAATTCTCCTGCATCCTCAGGAACTAGTATGATCAGTAATTAATTTCCTCGATGGGTTGGTAATCAGTTGGTGAAAAAATTGAGGTAGCCGTGGTCTTAAGTATGATTCACCGATTTATTGTCCAAATTAATAATATAAATAAGTGAATACTAGTTTGATAGAAGCACTGGTACTAGCACGTCTGGCTTTGATGACCACTGGAGAAGAAGTGTTTGTCTGTCAATGATATCGTCGTTTACTTCCGTGGCGATCTTATATGTCGGGAAAGTTCGATTCCAAAATTGTCAATAGTAAACTCGCCTTGTGAATTTCTCATTGCGTTCCTTTCTGATTAAACTATTCACTCTTTTCTCTCTATCCCACTCTTCGCATGCATATCAGTCGTTATATCAGTCGTTATGCATGTCTCGTTACGTTAATTAAATTTTACATATACATTATCTTATATTACGGATTGATTTCGAATGAAACATCGATCACGTGTTCAAACATTATACTGTTGCCGATAACGTTAAATTTTCCTACTTTGAAAAAGATCGGTTTTTAGATTTTTCACATTAAAATGACGGATTAAAAATGGCGGATACAAGTTGGTAGTTGCTGAACCAAAACAATAAAGGCATTATAGTATTGATGAAGGTAATATAGGGGTGTCATGTGAGGTCGGTAATTGTGATTTACACAATTGACTAAAATTGCAATTTTTGTCTACCATATATTTAATCTGCCATCTTTTAAATTTTTAGATTCTCATTTGGTAATCGTAAAAAATTGTATTAAGAACTCATAGGTTATGCAATACATTAGATCAAAAGAAGAATGTGCATGTACTCAAAACGATAAGTATACCATAATTTATACGAAAACATTCAAACAAAAAAACATAAGGGAATATAGTACATAAACCTTTCAATACAAACAGCAGGAATACAATCTTACAAAGTTACATTAGATATAGCACATTAAAGTGGCGTTGTATACCAAATAAAATTTGATTAGCGTGATGGTGTATATACTGGCGAAACAGGAAGATTATTAAAAATAAGAATACAAGAATACAAAAAGAATATTTTAGGAGATAGTAAATAATATTTTATATTATATAATCTTATTGTACAATTTTACATAAAATTGTACAAATTCTGAAGTGGACCACAACGATTGATGGTCGAAACGTTATTGTGGTCGTAAGATTTATTACTTTATTGTAACATATCCTCGAAATCAAGAAAAATTGACTATTGAATATCTATTTTGAAAAAGGATCAAGAAAGTTTACATATATTACATTGAAATTTAAATATTCTGGATTCCTCGTCCTCTAAAGGGTTAAAGAGTATTATACAACCTAACCTCGAAAAACTTAAAAAAAAAACAAATTATGAATAACTGACATGTAAATACTGGAAAGAGAGATGGTCCTTTTATATGCAACTTCCATTACGAATAACATTAACATACACAATGCCATCATTATATAATGGAATTGGTTAGTAACTATCAATAAATAACTTTTAAAGGTGGTAAAATAAGTAAAAGTTCAGTAGAAAAAGTTAACTCTAATAAAATCACTCCTTCCGCAGTTATGTACGCGTCAGTCATTCATAATTTTTACGGCTTTTTTTTTTAAGTTTTGAAAATACCCCGCCATGTCTAGGATGTATTTGGTTTGTTTAATCTTTGAATAAACCGAGATGGCTAAAACTATATGTGGTAAATCTGTGTATAACTTTAATTCATCTGCAACTTTTTACCGAATTGACTTCATATTTATATAAAAATGTTCTCTTTAAAAAACTTTAAATTTCTATGGAAATGGATTAAGATCCCATAGCAGCACCGGACCTTGCAACAACGTTTCAGCAACCTTACTTAACCTTAATGGTGTTTCACGGGAAATTGTCTATTGCCTAAATCCCTATACTGGTGCGGAGAAAAAGATTCGATTAGCGGGGGAATAAAGTGGCATATATTTATCTAATCAAATACTGAAGAAAGTGGGCTTGTCAACGTTTAAAAGCTTCTTAAGGAAGAAAGTCGGGAATTTCACACGTGGGACAAACCATAGTGTGAGATGCGATGCGGCGATAACTGGACTGTGATTGCGTCTCACGCTCTCTCACTCACTGCACGTTATCAAAAGTACACCGGGTTATGACCAGGAAGTTTGGAATATGAATGTCTATCCATGCATATATGTATAATAATGATACGGTTGTACATGCTCTGTAAGAAAAGGTCCCCGTGCTAATTTATTATGCATGATTCGGGTAGGATCCATAGTCCATATCGGGTACAGTAATTCACTTTTGTCACCAGAGGTCGTCTCCGACACGTGCGCTGGGTTAAATCGTGACTGAATGGATACTTTAATGACTTTTACAAAGACCGACAGCTGGGTGCGATTGTAACAATTATTCTTCGGATACATTAATTCTGTTATCCGATTCTAATTTATATTCTATTATACTAAGCCTATGCTGCATTCTATTATTCTTCGATCAATGAATCGTTTCGATAATGCTCAGTTTTGAGATGAACGAAGATGACTTCTTATCAATCATTTTAATGGCAAAGAAGATGATATCGATAGAAACTATTTTTTTCATGCTAATATTAATTTTGCTGAAAGAAATTTTACGATTAAACGTTGCCAAAAGATGTTGCTAATTATATATAGTTATGATGTCACCATCAACGTTGCAAAACAGCTTCGGCATTTACGCGCTGACATTTGTTTCAGTTTTTTTAATTTAGGGACTGTCTGTGCACCTAATTCCTAACCTAACGTACAAAGGGGGGCATGACAACTTATTGATTCTATCAATACAGGATGGTTGCCCGTCCATCAAATCTTTGTGTTTCGCTGACACTGACTTGTTACTCTTATTGCGCGTTAACCGAAACCATTATGAATTTCCTCAAATGCGTTTAGAGTATTCTTCGGTGATATGCCATTATTCGTTGTGTTTTCATTAACAAAACAATAATGTCAATTCAGCATCAATCAATGAAAGGACGAATCTCGTACGAATATCAAGTGGTCAATTACGGTTTGCGGGAGGAGTGCAAGAAAAGACCTTCAGGGTAAAACGTCTTAAAAAAATAAGGTTACTTCAAAATTGCTACGTAAATATCCACCTGAATCGAAACATTCAGCAGATTCGGCGCTGGTTTCTGGAGTGTGTAGGGAAAGGGGCACGCGATTCGGGTGTTGAAAAAAGAAATAGATTGCGACGGCTCGAAGGCAAAGACGAAGGAGACTTCGAAAGCACGACGCGAGGAGAATTGGAAATCGACGGCAGCGTCGGTCGTTCGGTTTCTCTCGCAGCTGGTACCTCTTTGAGAAATCGTCGAGATTTCAGGGGAAATACCTCGCTCTCTTCTTTCTTTCTGCCTTGCTCAATGTTTTCTTTCTCGCTCCGTTTGTTCCTCTTTCACGCGCTCTTCTTCCCCGGCCTTTCCCCTTCAGTCGAATTATCATGCCGCGATTCCGATGGGGGAAGATTTATGTTCTTTTTCGGCACGTACCTATCTTGCGGTTTTCGTCTCGAAATGTTTCCTAGCCTGTTTTTCTATCTGGCAATCTTATCGGTCGGATTATTGACTTGTAAATTCAAAAGGTGGATTTTGCAGCAAAGCTGACGCTTATATGCAAACGTCTTTTACGATTTGGTAATTTTTTCCTCATTTGGTACGTAAAGAAAAGGCACGAAACGGTTTTCGAACCGAGGCCCAATTTGCGTTTTACAACGATCATTTTATACGCCATGCGAATTTGAGACAAGCCGCGTATAATCCACAGTATACGCAGATTGCGTTTGTTGCTTTATCCGAACAAAAGTATAAAGAAATGAAAGTTGTAAAGTTTGGACGTTAATTAATCACCATCCGATATGTAAACTGACGCCAACAAGCGGACCATTGAACCGGTTTAGAACGGAAAGTAGGGTCCCTTAATGAGATGAATGCGTATCCCCCGCCCTTTCGTTTGCTACATCGTATATACTTCTCCCTCCTCTACACAATGGACGGGCATTCCTACCTTCTCTTTTTTTCTTTATTTTCCGTTTCTTCCCCAAGTACTATGTACAGTAGCGATGCTCGCGACGCGTATAACGTGCCTAATGGCTATAGTGCACTCGTTAGAGATTTTTGGCTTATGCGCGAAACACAAGTTTAGAATTACGCCCCCCGGGATCTCCCAAAGGTTTATCGATCATTTCTCATCTTCCCCCCTTCGTAATGTGTGCACGAAGTACACAGCGATGAGCTTCTCATATATGAGTTTGTCCAATTACTGGATGATACGTATTAAGCAATAGCCCCTGGTATTTATGAATTTAGTGCGCGCTTTTGTCATATTTTACATATTAGTGAAGATATTTTATTAATATACTAATCAGGGGTTTAGCATAGACGTGAATAAATATCAAAGAGTTAATTAAAAGACTGCAAATAAAAGTTCGCGGGCCTCGATTTTCAAAATGACTGACGTATAGAAATTGCGAAATTCATGAAAACGTGGAATCTTCGAATCTTTGTTAACGACGTGTTGGTAATTTGAAAGATATTATTTATATCTAGACTATTTTAAGAATTTTAATTCGAAAGCGATTTAAAGTTTGAAAAAATCGACTGATTTATGCGCAGCTCCGCCTCAACTCTTGTAATATAAATAATCTACTTTCGGTGAATCATGTTTTAAACAGGATTAATGTTGATTTCAAAAATATTGTATCAAAATACCACAGAACACAATATTCTTGGGACAAGTTAAAAGGGGCTAATGTCGAATTCGATATATTTATTAATATATATATATGTAATTCGTTTTGAAACCTTTAAATGTTAAAATATTGTAATTTTTAACGATAATTAAAGAAAAATAAATATCTAGGATAAATTTTAACTGCGCATAATTATTAAACATTTCACGTATAGTCACAATAATATATTAATGAATCAAGATCTATATATAACGCGTATCACGCTATCAGACTCGTTTCGCTCCTCGATCGACAAACGTCTCGCTCGTTGAACATCAATATTTCTCACGTGACGAGTACGATATTTTTTAATACTCAGCGCGCACGATCGGTTATTATTCGCATCTGCAATTTTCGATATAGGGCGTAAAGTCGACGATCGCGCCCGGAGAGTCTTCCGCAGCAAACGAAAATGGATTAATATGATTTAATATATATCATTTCAATCGTTGACGTGACCTGTGTGAATATTCTTCTATTCCAAATACTTTGGAATTGTCGAAAAATAATAACGCTTAATTCAAGTTTCGAATTTCTTTGAATCTTTAATAATAAATTTGGAGATTCAATAGATTTTGAAGAATTGACAAATATTCTATAAAGTATTTAATGTTGCCTTCTCGAATCTTTAAAAATTAATTTTCTTTTGTTAAGAGTCGAGAAATTGGATTCAGAAGAATCAAAAAAAAAATTGGTAATATCAATTCATTTTGAGTCCCATTTTTAGTTTGCAGTTTGCTGGGTATAAAAAACAAAGAATAACCCCGGGCGAGAGAAAATGTCAAACTTTTCGTGTTTATTTAATATTTTTTATCCAATTATGCTGAAATTTGTGTCGTGACTGAATATAATGCTGCACAATTTCACTGCAATTGAGCCAAAATTAAGGTCTTTCATGATCCAATATATGAATATTTACCATACTTTTATTGAAAGTATTGATCCTGTTAATATTCTTTATATATATGCAAAGATAAAGGAATGACGTTAGTAGAATGCATATATGCAAAACTTTATCCACTTAGTACGGTAATTTTTACTACTCAAATTTTCTCAACTTTTTGAATTTCTCGAGTATTGAAGGAGTCCACTGAGTTTTATATTGGAAAATTATCCCTGAATCATTATGCTAAATTCAATAAAAATATCACATTAATTTGCATTGTTTTCCAAAATACACGTTGTTTAAAATCATTAAAAATATAACATTTAACAAAAAAAAAAAAAAAAAAATGACGAAAAAAAAACAAAAATATGCAAAAATATATATCGAAAGTATCTATAAGTGTCGGAAAGCGAGTGAAATCAATAATTTTACAACAATCTTTTCATGGCACATGCCATTTAAATTCTCAGCGATATTTTTTTATGTCAAAGTCATTGTCAATTTCTAAAGAAAATATTGATTAGGCATTCATTTTTATTTTATACAAAATTAAATTAAAATTAAAGTAAACATTCCTCCAGTAAATGCAAACGTTTGCGTAATTTTTTATAATTTATAATTAATATGGTATATATTTGATATCAATTTTGAAAAAAAATGGGCCATTTTATCTTGACATTAAATGCGTAAGCACAGTTATATAGACATATGTTTGTGTGTGTGTGTGTGTGTGTGTGTGTGTGTGTGTGTGTGTGTGTGTGTGTGTGTGTGTTTGTGTGCGCGCACGCTTTGGCGGTATAGAGGTCTTTTACTACCGCCGTGTATATATTTTAGTACATTTTATGACGTCGCTTATGATGAGTCGACTAAACGCTCCCCCTCGCGCTAAAGTCAGTAAAATTTTTTACAACTGCGTGGGCGTCCGTCTCCCGTCAACGCGACGTTTTCTAAAACTTACTACAATGAGAATTCCTATATGTCTTTCTACGGGCAGCTTTGGTAATGCACTCTAATTTTAAAACGCTTAAGCGCACCGCGCTAAAAATAACCCAACACATGTCACGTTCGAATCCATTATTTTTTGTACTGCATTTCTACCGGGGAAAAAGAAAACAAAGAAAAAAAAACATAATGCTTTAAACTTTTTTTTACGTTTATGGCTATCGTAATACAGATGTGTGAAATCGCTGATGCAAACACCATATATAGGCCTATATGTATGCCTATACCGTATATAAATTCCGAGCAGTGCGCTGTACGACGTGCCGCCACCGCCAACCGAAATCTTACGCAACGCGACTTATGAGAGTCAGCTGCGACTGCAACATGCAACGATGGATGCAGCGTTGTTGAACGTGCGTTTATATCGGGATGCCCAATGAAGCATTCTGAGAATGTTATCGCGGACGTGCGCGATATACATGTTGCATTAATGGTAATAAAGTTAATCGGGCTTTATATATTTCAGCGATTTATAGCATTTTCGACCGCGTTAATAACGAATGTTTGCTACATGCGGACACAAGGAAAAAAGAATGAATATGAACGAGAGAGAACGTAATCAATGTTGTATTCTTACCGATGTAGCGTAACAAGATTACATCTCTTCTCAAAGACCAGACCTGGTTACACGTCAAATGAAGAAACTCTTACTTTGAATAATTGAAGTAGATTGAAGTACCGGATTTTGACGTAAATTATAATTATTTTAATAATTATGTATTATTATAATGATTGGTATATAAAATTCATACTTCCCCAATCAAATTACAATTTTAATATTACGTATGACCTATTTCACATCAGAATATAACGTACGTTTCATCGTTTTAAACAGAGAGATTTCAATGTCAAATAATATTTTTAGTATTAAACTAAATTATCGCTCGGCGAATGAAAACTCGTAATATCATATGTATATGTATGTTTCACTTGCATCTGCAGTTTTTATTTGAAGCGTTTCTTTTTTTGAAATTTTCCATATTTTTTATTAAAATTACAAATGTACGGAAAATTTATAATTTTAATTGAATATCATCACAAATCTCTCATTTTTTAAATTTTCACTGACAACAATCGGTAAACAATATGTTACTATCAATTTTTGCAAGGAATATATATTGTATATATAGATATATAGATAATCAAACAAAATGTCTTCAATAAGCAGATATTAAATTGACAATCGAATAAAAAATTCAATTGTTATTAAAATATCGCATGCGGGTGTACATCTATTTATTTGCAATTTTCCCGAATTTGATCGATCAAGACTTAATTTAATAGACCTACACGAACCTCTGCCACATATTACAGACTATTAGTGCGCATTGCTAAATATCGCAGTAATTATTTCGCGCAGCGAATGCATTCTGGAATAATGTACGCGCTACATTCACTCATCAAATCCGTACTGCCCCCTTAATACGAATAATCGAGAAGTTCAAACAATATTGAAATTATTAGATGAAATATTTCACGTTAAGAATTTCGTGCAATCAATCATCTGAAGAATTTCACAGATTTCACTAATTTTTGTATCAAATACGCGTGCGTACATTTATTGTTCCGGGCTTTAAATACCGAATACCGGACGAAAATTGTCGATTGGTTCTTTTGACAACGTCGCAAATTTTGCCGACAGATATATGTATATATATATATATATATATATATATATATATATAAGTAAAAAGGTGACATTAATGTCTTCCGTTTATTCATTGTTGATACGTTCAATCGACAACTGTCGACAATTTCTATATGTTTTTCGTAATTGTCCTAAAGTTACATATGTATAAAACTAATATAAATTGAAAGTTATAATATAGCCAACTTTGGAATAATATCATAACAGCATAAACGGATTGTGACGAAATTTCAAAATATTGTTGTTGGGGCATCAGTTTGATAAGTAGATCGCACGGTAAGTATATAATAATAACGTCGCCGAACATATAGTAATACAAGCGCGCCACGTCGCCGCGTCCGGATTTATACTAGTTCATCAAATGTAATTACGAAAGGGCTTTTAACCATTTTACAATGAATCCCGATTTTCCCGAGCTTATTACAGACCTATGAACTAATTACGAACTACGAACTAATGACTATCGGCTTTCCGCAGAAGTATACTCAGCCTAGCTAATTCTCAGCCCGGGTAGAATTCTGAGTTGTTGCCGAGTTATGCATCTGCAGGCAGTGGAGCGTTTTCCAGAAATTTGAAAGTTGCGTTCCATTTCAAAAAGCTACTTAGAGATGCGAGGATATATATACAGGTTGAAACAAAATGGGCGCAGAGCTACTGAATGGTTCGTCGCTGCAGAGGTCGTAAAAGAAAGAGGCGAAGTTTATAGTTGCTCGTACAAAATGGTTGTGCGTGCATTCCGTCAAAAATTTTGTCAAAACAATAAAAGAATTTCATTACACAATTTTTTTTTTCCGTCGCCAATTAAAAAGATTTTACAACATTTTTTTTATCGCGACATAAAATGCACGCAAACTATACAAACAGGTGTTTTTTTTTTTTTATAATTTTGTTTATTATAGGAATTATCTCAATATTTACTGAAAATAAATAATAATTTAGAAACAAAAAAGTATTTGAGAAGATATATATTACTTTAATAAGTTACTTATTACTTATTTGTTACTCGTTACCAAATTTCAACGAATGATACTTAAGATTTTTCTAAAACTTTAATTACGTTTACTCATTATCAACACAAAAAATGTGACAATAGGTGCAAATTGCTTTGAATGTGCAGTATCGGAAATCGTGCAGTACCACACGGCTACGGAAGTCAGCTGTTCGTTGGCTGTTTTGTGGAATTGCCTTGTTTTTGTGCTTTAGATTGAATAAAAGGAAGTGTTACTTTTTCAAAGGAATATAAGTGGTCGAATTTATCGGTCCAATGAGCTTCGAATGTCCTTTATTCGTGTATTTTTTTCTAGTCTTTGGGGGTATTATTACAACATTAATTAAGAAAAACGAAATAATAATTAATGCACGTGTGTGCACGTAAAAAAATTAGAAAGTCATTAGAAAAAAGAAAATGGTGTGTACGTCACAAATAAGGCTTGTATACCAGGTATAATGGACGAATAATGGACGTAAGGGGATGTACAGCGGACGTAATCAAAAAGTATGTTTTGGTCATTTAATGTACATGTCAGTCTGGACGTCCATTGATCGTACATATCTGGATATCCAATGTACGCCCAATTTTGGCCCTTAGACGATTGGACGAATTATAGACGTTCACTAGACGTCCAATGTTAATTGAGCGATATTGGTGGTATTATGCGTATCTGCAAAAGATAAAACATTGAGTTTCTTGAACATTCACAGCCTACCGAATCCTAACCGGAAGGATTAGAAGGAAATTATGACTGATGATTGATTATTACGGTCGTCTCGTTATATAATGGCCGTAATGTCTAAGACGCGTCGTGAAACCTCGAAATGTTCCTTCGTTTCTTTTTCTTTCACCAAAACGGAAACTCAAGCTGCATCCGTAATTCCAGCAGAGCCGGGGTATCGTGTCAGTTAATGATATTATATTTATGTTTCTGGAATACCTCGACACTCATGCACAGCTTGTAGCGGGCTTGCGACTCCCAAGTTTCTACCATGCGCGCAGAAACTTTGAAAATTTGTTAAATTGCCAATTTACCTTCCAAACTAGTGCCTCCCTCTTTGTCGCGTCTGTTTCTCCCACCCACGGTATCGACGGGGGGCCGAGGCTTCATTCCCTACCCGTTCCTAGAGACTGCTGCTGCCTTTCTTCGTTTCTTCCGTCAGTTTGCACCTTTACGCCTTCCTTTTTTGCCGCATACCCTCTCATTCCACCTTCTTTGGCGCCTTTATACCCGCTCGCGCTTTGTCTCTTATTAGCGAATCAGGGAACTTTTTAATCTTCATTTCCATCCAATTACGATGAAGAATTAATTATGGAATCTCTCTTGCAGTTCCGGTGCACCGCTCGGGCTTTTCGTTCCATGGTTCGTCATCTTCTCTTCGCTCTCCCTCTCTCTCTCTCTCCCTTCATACGTTCTTCCCTTTCTTTCCTGCTTTCTTTCATTCTCGTAGCTGTGCAAAAGATGCTCGTCACGAAAAAGTTTCTTTCTAGCCAGGCGGATCCACGGATACGGCGTCTACTGAAGTCGGTGCCATGGCAGCGCGCCTTCGGAACGGATGCAGTCGAGAGAGGTACACGTTGCCAGGGTGCATTCGTCGTTGACGAAGCTCTGAAAGATGGACTTTATAACGTTGATTCATTATGCCACAAACGCTTAATAAGTGATGCTTACAGAATTTCACGGCGGCAGCGAATACCGAGCTGAAGTTGTAAAGACCGTTTCTAAAATTATTTTCTAAGAGATCTTTATACGGTGTTAACTTGGAATTGACTTTTAAATGAATCATTGTCCATATATCGGATGCTCGTTATTATTCATTCCGAAAGTTTGAAAAGTTTTCGTGGTAGGGTATCTGCAACACTAAAGGCAACACTTCCTTCCATATCATTGATAATGGAATAGGGGGGATGTGCTTGGCCCTAGGAGAACGATGATTATAACTTATCAAGATGCCTGTACGAGGAAAGCAAACAACTTAAAATATTGTTGAAAGCAATTATGCAGTCAAGAACACCCCCAATGAAGTCTTGTCAAATACGCACGGGTCTTAGAAATGTATTAACTGTAGTGGCGATGAATGAATGCAGTAAGCGATAAGCAGCATTCTGCATTCAGGCCATGACGTGGATATGTCGCTCAACGCGGAAGCTTCGCAGAGCTGTTGCGAGGCACACAATATGGCAATTGCAGCCGCTCGGAGACTGGGCGCGTGTAATTAAATGCAATCAGGGAACGCAGAGTGCACCGAATTGCCAACATTTAGATCTCTCTCGCTTTGTCTGTTTCCGTCCATCTCTCTGTCCCTCTTTGATACTGCCTAGTTTCGTCTACTTCATCCCCTTGATGTTCTCTTCTCTCGCCTTCGTCCATTCGGGAATTCCCGCTTCATTATATCAGTTGTACACTAGTCCTGTACCTATTGTATATTATGGAATCATAATGCACGTTTAAAAAAAAAAAAAAAAAAAATCGATACGTTTCATGCATAAATCGGCTTCGCCAAATAAATCAAGGAATATTGAACAATTTTGTAGCTTTTTTAACAATTCCTAAAGTCTAGAAAAATGTTGGTTGTTACTATGAAACGTGAAACTTTTCCCCAAGAGAATTCAATTTTTTTTTGTATAATTCAATCTATTAATGTATTTTCATAGTAAATACATGTCATCACGAGATTTGTGACGAATTCCGTCATTTAATTAAAATTTGAAATGGCGGAATTGCCACGATTCGGACGTAAACTTCGCCAACATACTTCCACATTGATTCCATTATTAATTAATTACTATTTTGATTCATCTCTATAATTACATTTCTAAATAGCGAATGAAATATTTATCCGGTACAAAATGTTCAGCCAAGATGCCCCGAAAAATCGAACCTCTTACTACGAAGTTGAAAGTGGAGCTTTCGATTTCATAAAATGCTTTAAGCAAACTTTGCTAAATGAATTATGAGAAATTAATTTTCTTTTCGCGCGAACTGCGCGAAAATCTGAAGGCTCCGACAGAAAGCATTCAGGCAGGAACTTACGTTTTGATTAGTTGTCGATTCCGAGATATTTGCGGAACGACAGTTCACTGGCATTTCTGCTGGGTTACAGTATTCACGTTATACACTCATTCATATTTTACATTCGGTATATATGTATATATTCGAAAAGAGACGATTTGAACGTCGATAGGATAAAAAAAGACTGTTGTTTTGCTTTGACTAACGTATCACGTTCGAAAACATGAAAGCACAGATAAATCTCGAAGGTCCAACTTCGAAGCCCGTAAATTCCACCCCCAGCGTTGGCGGCGAACGAGCGACCTTAAAACAACATCGCGCAGTTAGGAAAACAGGCTTTCGAGTCGGTAATGCGTCTTTTGAGTCCTAAACGTTAGTTTCCCCTTTCTATGGCGACGAAAGCCAAATCCATTGCAGCACTTATTCCATTCCGGGCTGGTAAGCTCTTACGATATTTTCAGGCGGCGTGAACGTTCAACTTGTAGATGACTACTGCGAAAGGACTAGCCTCGCTCGCCGTTAGTCGGACGTTCGAGGGGGCCGCGGTTGCAAGAAACAAAAGCCTTCCAAAAATTCCGGACAGGGACTCGAATCCACGACAGGAAAAGCGCGGACAAAAGGTCTGGAGGCAGCCTGTAATTCTGACTTGATGGACGAGAGGGGAATGGAGAATTACGAGGTCACTTCCGTTGGCGCCTGTACGAGCTTCCGCTTCCGGTCGCACGTTCCTAACCCTTTCCATCTCGCTCAAGCTAACGGGGCGTACCGCTTTCGCGAAGCGTCGTTTTTGCCCTCGCCCACAACTATCATCCCTCTTTCATGTACCTATACATACTTCCCCGCATATACGCGCTCGGGTACGTACGTACGTGTAACGGGTTAAGCCTCGCAGGGTTAGGTCAGGTTAGGCAAAGCACCCCAGCGCCGGTAGGACGCACGCGTCGGGTATTACAGACCGTTTCGAGCAGTATCGCGTTTAAGGGTACCGCCGCACTAGATGAGCGAACTTATCTATATCTCTGCTGGCTTACTTGCCAACTAAGGCGATCGTTTGTATATGTATGCATGCCGCGTGGGCGACTTATATCATCAAAGTTCTTTGCACGTGTGTATACGTTCGAACGCGTTGCGCCTCATTAGTTAGGAATAACTTATTTCTATCCTCTCTGCAGGTTTGTTCTCTCTCTCTCCGAAACTTGTCACGTTGCTCATGAAATTATCATGCGCCGTTAATGCATTCGAGACAGAGATAACAAGTCCGCTACGAGAGATGAGGAAAGGATGACTCGTTTCTCGCTCCAGGATATTAAAACGAAGTACCATCGAGTCATTTAGCGCCTAACACTATCTGGTGTACGCACTGCACTGCGTAATGGTTGTTGGCCATTCAAACCCGTATTTTATAGGAACGTTGGTCGCGACAATTTACAAAATTGCTCAATAATACGGATATAAATTTCACGATACGGGCCAGTGCCTAGGTAGCATTTACAACGGCAGGCCGATTGGGGAGGTCAACCATTTCGGCTTTGTTGAAATGTTGAAAACGTATGGAAACTTCGTTGTTCATGTATTGTTTCATCGTTTATCGGATGATTCTTTACTTGTGACTGATTATTTATAAATGACGGTGTTGTAAGTTGTTGGCAAAGTTATGAAACTTGATTTGGAATAGCTTGCTAATGGCAGTCAGTATAGAAAATCCTTCCGTTTTTAAGAATATTTCAAAAGGGCGGACAACAAATTCAAAGTTGTCTGTTTTAGTAGTTCGGAAATTAACAACAACATGGGATTTAAATCTCAATAAAGTAAGGACTTTTAAACATAAAAACGAACACTTGAATGATGTCAACGCTAAATATCGATGAATAATCGCCATCATTCAATTAATTACAATTGACATCAAATCGCACGATGCATAAAAAGAAAACATTATTGATGAATATGTGTGAAAAAAATGTGGCAATATTCAAACTAAAAAATGTCACTTCTAAAAGGTCAGTTTTGGTTTTTGTTGGAGTTCAAGTCAATCCGAAAAAAAATAATTCACTGTTGTCTCTTTTACGCGGCACATGGAGTTTTGCATTTTATTGTTTGGAAAGCTTGTAATCATGTTTATAATGTTTACATTAGTACTGGTGGATCAGCCAATATGACGATAATGTCAACTAGTACTAATCCCTCAAAGTAATAAATAACAATTCGAAACTGGGAATCCTTTAAATTTATTGAGGGAGTTATATAAAGTTAGCCTAAAATTTTCCGGTGACAATTAAAAGATGGAATATTGTATTGCAAGGTAAGTCAGGAATTGCGAAAATAGCCAAGGGGCTCGTGAATCAATCACTCGACTTTTCAATCTTCGCAAGTTCGAAATGGAAGAATGTAGACTGTCGCGTGTGACGAAAGAGAGTTACGCTGCCAAAGTAATGTTTGCAGAATAGGGAGGAAAATAGATTACCGGATATTTTCTAATAACAGTTGGAATACTAACATTTGCAACATTCGTCGCTGTAAGGTTTATATAATTTGATAACTATAATATATATTTACGCATTGAAAAGTAAAAAAAAAAAAATATTATGAACGAACTTGCAAAGCAAAGATATATGGATGTATAGTCTACCTTATATCTAAACATCTAAATGGGCAGTATATCTTTTCCCCAATGAATCTGCAACGTGAAAGTTCGTGGCGATAGTTTTTGCCGAATAACTTTTTGCTTCGAAGTCTTATCGGAAATTTGTAGCGTCATTCCCGACGGATTAAAGTTCGTGGCAATGAGCCAACGACGGGTAGCGTAAATAGAAATTCTTTCCGCTTGACCAAGTTTGGTTAAATTTACGATTTTCTGAAAAATTTCGGCCGATGCGATGAAATATTAGCCTATAATTTCTTATCGAAAATTCAATTTGCATTATGCTTTCGTTTACGGAACGTCTTTACATCTGCATTAAGTGAAATTTCTCAAAAAATCTCGGAACTTGATAATTTCTATTATACATTTGACTTATATATTATGACTGGCTTCTCTTCTTGACATGTAATTTTCCAGACATCAAACCAGGCGTCATTTAATAGGTCTCGTTTTAGAAATTGGATTTGCACCGAAGGGTTTGCAAGATGACCATCTTCGTAACAAACGCATGTGAGTGTAAAACGGCGACTGTGTGAAAACAGAAAAACAATTACATCATCGTAAACTCGGACATCGCTACTATAGCGGTGGTAGTATTAGTATAATAGTTATGGAGCGGCAAAGCGAAATGGGTCATTTTACAGGTCTAAAAAAAGAAGGCTACTTCCGGATGCGCATCTTGCGAGTGTGCGAGTGACATACTGCGGTTAAGTTGTTACCCGAGATGCGAATTAGGTATTCGCCGTGGAGAAAATCCTCTGGGCACCACGCCAAATCATGCTGATACATATTGCTGATATTTCTTTACCACCGCTCCGACTCGGTGAAAATGTAAACGTTTTAAGTTTTTGATAGAGGAGCAAAAAAAGATGTCACTTTCATTCCTTTCGTTTTTAATGTTCAAGTTTTTCAGAGAACTGAAATTTTTAAATCAATGAAACGTTAAAGGATGACTTTAACGTTTTCTCATGTACTTGGTAAGATTTAACCCGCCAGGATGAGAATGTCAATCTCGAGTCTGACTGAAGAGTCTCAACAGAAGGATTCGTTGCACTGGAAGCACCAAATTTGGTCACTTAATCATGGAGTATTAACTTCACTCCAGAGTAGTTAATTAGGTTAGGGTGGGTTAATTAACTTCTCTAGTGGCGTTAGGGAGAGCTATGCTGATTTGCGTTTAATGGATTTTTGGACCCTTCTAAATCAACTTCTTTCGAAAGGTGTGAATGGAAATAATACAAGAACAAAGCTTTTTCTATCGAATAACAAATGGCCTCTTGACAATGACGCTTTCTCTTACTGCTCGATGTATATCTCATTGGCTTGGAGTGAATGCAATTGTTTTGGTCGAAACTGATGAGAGGGAGCAAGCGAAATCTCAATCCTAGAATTGTATACCGTGACTTGTGACTGAAAGAAATTTAAGAGGTATGGACATACACAAATTCACCAGACGATAACAAGGAAGGAAGATCCGTCTATCGAAGGAAAAGGAATCATTCTTCATCGGAGCCTGCGCGAATGTTCAAGTGACATAACTAACGTTCGATGTCATAGCACATGATTTTATTGAGCACATTACAATTGATCAGGGACGTTAGTGCCAAATGGGGGGGTTGCCGAGCGCCGGGACGACTACAGTTCGCTTTCATGGGCTACGAACTCCAGGAGGAGGTAGCTATCTTGAACCGAACGAACCGAGAGTACAGGTTTCTTCTCTCTCATCCTAAGGAGGATCGATTTGTCGGAGGGTAACTGCAATCCGTTAACGGGAGGGAATAGCCTCGAGGGAGAGATCCGACGTTCGTCCCGACCCACGCCAAGGCGCGCAGCGTCTCGGCTAAATTAATGTCTGTCCCTGGCAATAACTTATCCCGTGCTCGGTATATTATGGTCCACGAGCGCGATTACCGCGGGCCGTGAAAGGAGGAGAGGATCTCTAGGAATAGAGGTAGAGGGTAGCTATTTTCCAAGATCGGAAAAATAATCGTATCCCGTGGATTATCTAACGTCATATCGCGGGAACGCGACCGACGTCTGTCCGTTCGGCTGCGAGAGACCAACTTTGGAAGTTGGAAACTTGTAGAACATTAAGTTGGTTAGGTACCGTAGCGGTATCTTCGAGCCACTAACTAGAAGTTGTTAAAGAGAATATATTTCGGGATTCTTGGACTTTTGTTAAATGTAGCGAAATGTTCGCAGTCGTTTTATAATTCAGCGGCGGTAGAAATTCGAACGTCTTTTTTATCGCTCTCATTGAAACCAAGTTTTCGGCCTTATACCCTTATAATATCCACGTAATGAGGACAAGTTCTCTTCGATTTTGGCTAGGACTAGACATTACTAGTGATAGGCGAATGGTGGTTGGAAAGCATCTGGACTCGACACGATCAAAATAGCTGCTAGTACTATTATGATTCCGAACTTTATCGAGATGACAAATGTTGGTATTGCAGGAAAGCAAAAGATACAGATAAAAATTTAAAGAAAATTTTATGAAACAAATTATCACGATACAGGTTTTACATGCAAATACGATAAAAATCAAGAAAATTAATAGGCGAATTGACGTCATTTCACTGCTCAAAAATTGATGGTAGATTATGGCGAAGGCGACAATAGTAATTTACGCATTAATGTGTCTGCGTGTTCGGTCGGATTGTCTTATTGTTCGTATAACATTTTAGAATTCGAAAATACAACCATCGTATCCTGAACATATTTAAATAAAAATGAATTTTTAAAAAATACACGTCCTTCATTTCCTGGTCATAATTATTCGACGAGGGGAGACAGGAAGTACTCTTACCGTGTGTTTCTGTCAAATGTGTACTATAATTTGTTTTATACTCCTATCCTTCAATAATTTAAAAGCCTTTATTATTTAACAGAATTTGAAATGATAAATTAATTCATGATTTATCGGATCATTAGAGAATTTCAAGTAATTAAATGCTTGCAATTTCGTCCATAAAGCAAATTATATTCTGAAGGGGTTTATTGATATACATCATTAAATGTTTACTGCGTGCATTTTATATTGGCGTACTTTGAAAGTGAATTAATACAATAATTTGATTTAACCGATATACATATACTGATGAACATAATTAAATCAAAGTTTATGGTCGAAATATATTAAAATTAAAGAATATAAGCAATTGATATAAAATTTCAAAAGATTTAAATGACCTTTGATGAAAGAATATATGAAATTACAAAAGATGAGTGCATTTTAATGAGGTCTTTAAAGCTGGAAAACCAAATCCATCAAAACCAATCAATGACCAGTGCAAAATTTTATAGATATACGTACAAAATTAACAAAGAGAACACTACTCCAGGAAATGTCACCGGTTAGTTCTTTCAAAAAATAATATAAATAAATAATTATAATTGCACCCATTTCTGATTAAAGCATGTACAAAATCTTCAGAGCGACTATTTGGAAAATAATTGCCGATATATATATATGTTAAAATGATAATATGAAAAATATCTTATATAATGTGGTACTGATAGCCAATGCATAATTAAGACATTACTTAATCGCACAATTGGGCTAAAAAAATTAAGCTATAAATTATTTTCTCAACACATGCCAATGCATCTTATTTTGCCTTCTTTTACGAATATTATCCATAGAATATTGATTGGTTTTGCTGACCAGGAAACCGGAAGTAGACGATAAAAAAAAATGCTAGGTGGTTTTTCATACATATATACTTGCACTGTAGGGCCAAATATAGGAACAAAATCGGCAATAGAGCAACATATTACCAACCAAAAGCAACAACATTTTTAAGGAACTAATTTAAAGTATGCACTGAAAATACGTAGAATAATTTTTCTCGGATAATGTAGATTCAAAATATTCATAATCAACAGTAAAGAATTACTAAAAATAAATGCAAACATGTTTCAAATTTGTCTTGTTTTCATAATCGTTAAGTTTTTAAGTTAATTCAGTAATGTTAGTTCACTACAATTAGTACAAGATTTTCATTCAAAAAAAAAAATGCATGGAAACATTGGTTTAAATAAACTATTAAATTATATATTATTTATAATAATTATGACGTTACGATGTACAATAGCATATATATATATATATATATATTTGTTGGGAAGATGAAATTTTTCAAAGTAATAACTCTGCGAAAGTGATCGCTAATATTTATACTAATATATACTCTTTGTCCCCGTCTATTGCGCATCCATAACTTTCTTGTGCATTCTTTTTGTACCACCAATTAAAACACCTGAGTTATATAAAAGTTTCATTCGTTTCATTTAATTATGTCATCCGACTTGCACAAAAATTCGACTTATCACCATATATAATCGATTAGACATTTTGCAATTACCATCATCTTTCAGACGAGATTGGTTCAGAAGCTCCTGATGAGTAGTGCTCCCTTGGAATGGAAGTAACCGAAAGGATTAATGTAAAAATGTGTAAAAATAACAATGAAGTACAAGTAAGAGAGCAAAGTATAATACCATTCTGGAAACTCGGCAAAATAAATGTACTTTCGTACAGTTTTATATTGGTACTTTGGATTTCCACATTTGGAAAAGGCAAAAGCTATATTCATCACAAACACCGAAAATGGCAATACAAACTTTGGCGTTCAAAGAATATGATAAAAGAATTGAATAAAAGTGTGATCAATAGATTCTATATTTGTTGAAAGTAGCACTTTGTTTTCTTATAGTTTGATTTTCACACATCTTCTGCGATATATTTTAAATTTACTTTAATTTCATTTTAATTATATTCAAGATAGAAAAAGGAAGGCACAGGAAAGTTGTTGGTGCGCAATAGACAGGGAGAAACTTATAGGGGGACCGACAAATCACGCCGTGCAATTTTCTTCAGATGATTACAGTACCAAAGACTGAAAGTTGCTTTGTTTGGTCTAAAGGTTTTACTCCTCCTCCATCACCCTACGCATTGCTGTACCTTTCTTTCTGTATCGGATTTTAATTCACTCCCAGAGAACATCCTTAAGAATGCAGACGTAAAACGAGTTTGGTCCAAATTTACCAATTGTCTTTTTAACAATAAAGAATAGTAAATTAAAACATTACTGTCATCGGCTATATTCATTTTATATTTATTTTAATTATATTATTGATAGAATCGGTCTCAGTACTTTCCAATACCCTCCAATAGTAAGAACTCATAGACTTTTTTTTTTAAATTTATAGTATATGTAGGGGAAGGCGGGGTATTCTTGGACACGGGGTATTGTTGGACATCGCGATATCTTTCCCGTTTCTACCGCTAGGGGTCTCTACCGTCTACC
>JAPYZR010002342.1:0-31185 GCA_030522945.1 Trichopria nigra
ACGTGGAGATTTTATGAAAAAAGTAGGTGTCATTTTTTTTTTCGGATGACCAAATTCAATACTTCGATCCCAACCTTTGGTTACGGGTCGAAGTAATAAGACAGAATTATTTAATGTAAAAAAAAGAACATTGAACGCTACAAAAATAAATCTATTATTTTTAATGTAATGTCATAAAATTTATGAAATTTATCCAAATCTTCTGTTCTACGTCATTAAAATAATTTTCAACATTAAAGCTTTTACGAAGATATTTTAATGTTTTCAGTCTTAAGCGGTATAATCGAACCACTTTGGATTTTGCCCGACGGCCGTTGGGCGTGCTAAACCTAGGTCCTTTCGCTAAAACTATGTAATCTAACTCACTTTTACTTCGGGGGTTGGTGATTTTCACAGCACCGGCATACGGGCTATTATAAGGTCACATTTTATCGTGTCCTATGTATTTGGCTTATTCATGTTTTTTCAGAATAATGTCAGTAATGCTTGACAATCGTTTATGAAAATTGACGCTAATACAGGCACATTTACGAATTTCTGAATGTTTTCATTTCGTAATAATCTTCGACGTTTTTATTCTTTTCTTGACTCAAATGATTCTACAAATTTATCGCGTTAAAACAGACTGAAGATTAAATGAAAAACAACGTTAAAAAAAAAATAAGAATAACCTAGTATTATAATTACGGTCATATAATTATCTGGATCTAATATAATTATTTAGAATGTAATTTTATTCAATCCGGAATTAATCAAATATAAATTGATTAAACCTAAATTTTAGCCTATTTTTTGGTATTTGAATTTTGAACCGTAGCATATTAAAGAGCGATCTGCATGCAGAGACACCTATTTACAAAAGTTCTGTCTTGAGCCTAATCATTGTTCCGAATTTACACAAGATTGTAAATAAGCGTTTTTTAAGGATTGTAACATTGAGCAACAATAACAAAATTAATACACAAATGACGGAGCAAATATGCATGAAGAATTGTTAAAAATCACTCGAATTCGTATTATAAGACCCCTATACGTAGTAAACAGATTATGTATCAATAGCCTGAAAAACCACCAAGTAAAAAGTTTCGAGAGAATTCGATTCTTAAAAAATTCGTCCGCTATATTTGATTCTCCATTTTGACAAGAAGGTGCCCTATTATGACTCAACGATCTGAAAAACCCTCGAGTAATATAAGTTTCGAGCGAATAAATATCCTTTCAAAGTATGCATTATTATCTTTACATTACACATTTCATTTTCCAGCATTTATTGTCTATTATATATTTATATTTATTATACTTTCATGTAGTTCCTTACATTTTTTTTAACCCATCATATTTGATCCGAATTTCAAACAATATCAAGTTTTATTGCGACAATAATTTCGATTCGCCACGTATCAAATTTTGAAATGATGCCTCGAACGGGAAAGGATGCGATTTTCGCCCAGATAAACTCAATCCCGTGCGAGGTAACTTTTTTTTTCTCGAGTGTTCTGAAACAAGCGGTACACAAGCGAAAGTAATCTCACATTGCTATTCTTGAAATGCGCATCCAATTTTACGTATAGCCAACTATGCAGGTGTCGGAGAAGATGAAGTCGAGCATGCCGGAACCAATTCCGAATTCGAAAGTTCAACGATCGGTCAGAAACTTGACGGACACTGACGTGATAGCTTCAATTTAATGCCTGACGCTAACTAACATAATTAAGTGTGTTTGTATAAAATTTGATAAAAGTAAAAAACATTGATGCACGTAAATGATGATTGATGACGATAAAGGTTAGAAATATAATTTTTACAGTTGTATCTTGTCGATGTAACATGTAGAAAAGGAATTACAAAAAAAAAACTTCTCATAAAATTGTTTTTATAAATTTTCCAATAAATGAGACTAGTGATTGTATATCTGAAAAAATATTCTAATCACCCACGTATACAAGAAAAAAAGATCGTATTGTGCGTAACGAGTTGAAACGAGTTCTTGAACTTAAAAGTTCTCGATTTAAGAGCTGCCTATATTAAATCAAAAAATGGGTTGAACTATTTTATCAAAAATCTTGGATGTAAAATAATTTATTCTCAGTGTTCAACATGACTGATAATCTGTCAGCCAGATACGTAATATATGCAACTTTGATCCCATTAATCCTGATTTTCATTCCAAGCATTGCCTGTACTGCAAGTGATTTTGTCAACTTTTCCACCTTCACGAGACAACCACAAGTTTTTGTGGATAAAACAACTGCCGCCATTCGCGTAAAAGTCTTGCCGCTATATTACGTAATAAAAATGTCACAAAAGTACAAAGAAACGTTTCGTTAATAGCCAGCTGGTAAGTCCTTTATGCGAACGCCGGAATTAGAACAACTGGACGGGACTCGCAGTTGAGGAATTGTCCTAGTTGAAAACGCGATTTCCGACATCGATGCGTTGTCGAATGGCACTTTCGCTGATACGAGGAAATTTTCTCGGACAGCCATCTAGGGCGCGCAACTACGAGTGACTGGGCGTGTGGTCCGTTGCAAAAAAGGAGTTATGCCCGCGAGTTATACAATCCGCTGGAAGCGGTGATCGATCGACACGCGGGAGTTGTGGAATTTGCAATTAGTCAATAAAAAAGCCAGTTGCTCCCGAGACAAAGTGAACGAGGATCCTTGTACAATTATTTACGAATGCATTTCGTGTACATCCATTATGGCGAAAATGTCCGATTCAGTGGAAAGTGAACAGTACGGATGGTTTGCCACTGAATCGCATTTTGAAACGGTCGTTGTGACTATTTCTTTGATATTGAATTAATCTAAATTCTGCCATTTTAGGACCCGATGCTATTGCTCTTTTGTGTGGTTGGAATAAATGAATTCCATTCATTGAATCCATTTCAATTCACACGGTGCCTAATGTGCGTTTCTATCGAAACGTTTGAAACTTCCTTTACTGTTAGAATTTGAAATTAAGTTTCTCATTGATTTACCGAATGTACTGTTTCATCGCATGGATGTCATTAATTCTGTTACTTTACTGTTTCAGGTAAGCTCAAAATCGGCCGTTTATCCATCGACCATGTCACCTGTCAATTTAGATGTAAGTTATACATATGTCAAATGTTAATTAATTTCACAAATTTCTCAGCCATTTGTCATGTTACGAAAAGCGCGAACTGGCATGCTATAAATTCTTTTATTATTTCAGAATAAATAGTTTTTTGGAAAAAGTAAAAGAATTTTTTTACAATTTTAACAAAAATATATTTTTTAATTTTAATTTTATTTTACTATATTTTTACATTTATTATATTTCGATATTTTTATAGGGGGGGGGGGGGGTGCATTTAGTTCTCGAGTACATTATGCTTACACGAGTCGAAGATGACTGATAAAAATATTATAGGAGTACTTCTAAGTCTGTGGTGCATGTACGATATTTTATGTAACAAGGGTCGGATCATACATAGTAGACTTGATAATTTTTCTGGAACCATATTCCATATTCCATATCTTCTCTTTCTAACAAATTACAAATTTATATTATATGGAACATTTTTTTCGGTTCTCAATCAAATAACAATTTTTTTTGTGATTGGCAAATGATCCAGCGTCATGCAATGTTTATTTATACTTTGCCTGACACAAGGCAGTTGGTGGAAATATATTTGACCTATTTTTACAATTGACGACTCATTTTCTTTGTCTATTCGTGGATAACGTTAATATGCTTTTTTTTAATTATCGTGTCGTAACTAAATCGGGTCGAAGGCAAGGGTTGAAGACATGAAAGACGAAATGTCCGACATGCTGTACGAACGTACGTACGTATATTCGCGCTCTAACTCACGAATGAATAAACAGAATATCTTATCTTTTTGGATATGCCCAACTAACAGAAAGAACTGATTACATTTTGGAATATATCTACCGAGTGCTTGACGTCGCAAAATGCCGTCTTTCCGTACAATTTCATTTTTTTTTTTCTTTTTTCATTCACATTTCCAACACGACACGAATTTTTTTTAAACGCGCAGTTCGATGCGCTCGAAACTATGATTGATGATATAATAATTTCAAAAACAATATGGCGTCTTATCTTTTTTATAGTTATTTCACAAACTAGAAGTCCGATTAAGATGAATTCTTTTTTCACTAGTCAAGTATTTTGCGCCCGAAGCAATTATTGCCATAACAGTGGTTTCGAAAACAATTAATCGGGGGTTTTCGATGAAGAGGGGGGAAAATGTTATAATTACATAAAATTTACTTTGAATTTGATCGGAACAGTCGCGAAGTGTGTTGAATTATTGAGGCCCGAAGGATCGAATCAAGACACTCTTGCGAGCGGAGCCCCTTGCGGTGAGGTTGGCAGCCGAAGGCCGCATGGGCGAAGCCCCCAATTTAATTTTTTCTATTGTAAAATGAGATTTTAATTATGGATAATGTTAAGAAATTAAAATGTAAATATATCATTTGTTGCAACGAATAATTCTACCTATAATTAAGTCACTAACTAACAATTGGTAGCGAATTATAAATTTCGACAGCCTAGGAATACAAATATCCACAACGGGATGCAAAAAAAACGGAGTAACTGCCGTGATTCATCGCATATACTACTATTGCTCGTATTAATCGTCGAGAGTCTCGCAAGGATAATTGATTTCAATTGCAATTACCCTGTTGGGATTCGATCACGAACACGTCCGCCTGCTATGATTACAGGATATGTGTATATGGCTTCCCGGTTTTAACGACTTAAGTTCAAAGCTGTACTTTTCGCATAATCGAGACTTCAATTTTGAAGATTTTACAATACTAACAATGCAACTTATCAGGCAGCATTCTATTTCATAATGGCTCAAGTTTTGAAAGTTTTGACAAACGTTTCGATTCGTGACATTATATTGCAGGGCAATATTTGAAGGAAAGTAGTTTTGGAGTTGACTTCACGTTGTATATTAATAATTAAACTCGAATTGCGGTATAGGAGAAACCGCTTACGTGACTGGATAATCTCGATTCTAAAACAAGATGAATAATTTGAATTTATTATATAATAATATAGTCTGATTGTAAAATACGTTATGACGAAGTCCTTCTTCCGCGTTCTTCTGTGATTTTCGTTTAAATCAATCACAATTTGTTTTCAAGTCACAATGTGTTTCAAATGAAAAAGTTTTTGAATGCAATTTCGAACTTTTGGATTTCGCAATTTTTGTTACGATGTTGAGTCTCGCTTTCTTTTTAAAGAAGCTGAAAAGACGTTCACATTTGCAAACCAGTTTCATCGTTCGAATTCGGCTTTAAACCGCCGTACCAAAATTGATGCACGCGTGTACGTCCCGTACGAAAAAGAGCAGTGAAGGATGAAGAACAATCTCATTTTTGCTCTCTTTTGGCTTCGTCAATTATTACGTAAAGGTTACTTAATCGCAAAAATCTTCATACGGAAATTCTTGAATTACGCGTGATTGAAAATGCGTGTTCCTTTATAAAGGCTACTTTTCACTTCTTGACAAAATAAAGTAAAAACAAATGTCCATTGCTTAATGGAATTAACTTAATTTCATTTTGTATTTTTTTCTTTATATTATAAAAATGAAGCAGGTCATCGCGGTATCACCGCATACATTTGCCACTTTGGAAATTCGAAAAAATCAAAATTCTCAACACAATCGTCCACAATCTGCGGACGTCGAAACCATAGGTATAATACATTCTAACGGGGTTTTCAGTTGAACCTCATCGAAACAACTGGTTCGAGAACCGGTTGATCTGTATTTTTTCAACGTCTTTTCAACCACGAGAATTCTGATTTTTCAACGATTCTGATACTCGATTGATCGAACGCACGCCTAGAACACTGAAATGCTCAAACAGAGACCTGAATAGGATCGATTTCCACATTAATGTCGGAAACTCGTGATGAATTGCGGATTTGTATGATAATTATTCGCGATAATTGGAACAAGACTCTGTTATAAACTACACTTCGTTATACAGAATATGTCACTGTAAAACATTCCCCAGTCTAATCGATTTATGCAATTTTTGTCCCAAGTTATTCATTTATCATTGCATCATTATCGATTAATCTTTGAAAATTTATCAGTCGCACAGTGGAAAACTCCACTACGTGGAATGAAGAATGAAATATAAATTTCTCTGTTAAATACTTGGAGTGCACGACAATTTCATATAGTTTAGAATTCATTGATTAATAGAACTACGATCCAAAAAAACCGCATACAAATTTTTAATGCGGCAACTATAATTAACTCATTCGTAATATGTGTATAAACTTCATTTTACTCGGTGTAGTCTGATATGTCAAAGTGAAATAGAGATTTATATTAGAATTGTAAATTACATGAATCACAATTTTAACGAATAAGCAGTGTAATTAATAAATAATATAAAATATCTCTTAAATAACCATGATTAATAATAAATATAATATTTTATTAATTGTGTAAGATACTTTATTTTACATTCGTCTATTTATTTTATGATGCAAATAAAACTAAGCAACTTTATACTTTTGTATATTTATTAATATAAAATATATAATATTAAATACATTATGTCATATTCATTTTAGACAAATTTTTTAGTGACCTGTTGCAGTATAATAACTTATGATACTTATTATTATTATAATTATTCGGTAAAATTTACAATTATGCTATTCATTTTTTCATTCTTTGTTTATAAATTTCAGGTGTTTACAATCTTTTAATGTTTTGCTTTTGCGAAATTTTTACATCGTTTCAATAAGTATGCACTCTTGATTTCTGCATTTTCAAATAAACTCAAAACAAAAACCTACTATAGAGGCTGAATTTCATTCATTTGAATAAGAATACAATTAAATAAATTAAAACACTTGATTAAAAAGTTGTTTCCGTATTATTGCATGTTAAAAACCAGATTTAACTCCTCGAATTTTCTAACGAGCCAATAACGCGGCTTTCTACCATCGTAAAAATTATGAAATTAATAATTGCATATAAGATTATAATGTAAACGTGTAATAATTATGTACCTAATAAATGTTATAGTTTCGTCCAGAATTATTTATTGGACGCATTTAAACATTCGCCACTATAAACAACATCGGTTTATACACATAAGCATATATATTATCGCATAAATTCTCACCTCCCAATGATGCGCATTGTAGCGGAACGAGCGATTTTATCGCGGACCTTCCGTCTATGAAATTACCATAGAAGACCTGTACATAACTCATCTTCCACCTAGCAAAGACCCAACTATCTATCAGCGTATTCTTTATTTTCTTATATCAAATCAATCAACGCGATGAAAAATAATTCTCATAAAAATATATATAGATAGTAATTAGAGCGGCTTTTACATCGTTATATGCCGCTCTGTCGATTAATTTCAATCATCAAAGTGCCGAGAAAGGAAAGGCGCTAAGTAAAATTCATGTAATTCCATGTAGAAAGTAGAAGAATTGTCAAAAGCAACTCGGGTATATCCATTAATTCGCTGCACTCTTATTTATATAGTAGATATGTGTCAGTCTTCAAGCACGAATCAAAATAGAAGTAAATTAAGTTTGACACAATAGAAAAACACGATAGAAAAATTGCAATATATAAATGCGTGGATTTTACAATAAAGTTATAACGTATTTGAGATTATCTTAAAAAATGTAGAGATAATATTGAAAAAACCAAACATATCATCAGGAATAATATTTTTATTAAATAATTGTTATAGTAAACCTGCAAAGTAAGAATGTATCAAGAATGCGCATAATAGGTGAGGGATCATCATAATAGTATCATAAGTATCATCAAACGCCACAGCGAAAGAATTGTGAGAATATTCAGGAAATATATAACAATCGGTGTTCTAATTAAGATAATAAGATAGTCGGAATGGCTCTTATACAACATCGCCCGTTTTTCACGCATCGATTAATAATTCTAAAACCCGAGTATATTGTGCGCGGCGCCAATTTAGCTAATTATGATTTTGCGATCAATTTTTACGAGGCCAATTTTTGAGACAATCAAAACGAACTGAACGCTTTCACTTGGTCGAGATTTGCTTGATGTTGACGCTTATTTTATATACTCGAATTAACGCCGCGTTGATGAATATCTTAATAACGATTTAGCACGTTGAGCTTACAGCTTCGATACCGACAGAATTTAAACTAACCCTATAGTAACTTGGTGTTAAAATACGGTATAAGTAATAAACGTGATCGGAATAATGTATTTTATTAGTGCAAAGAATTGAAATTCGCATTCGTCTGGTGATTCGACTGCAATGTTATAAATTTGTTGAGCGGCTGGGAAAACTGCACTAAGTATTTGCTTACCTTCGATCCACAATGCGAGAGCTGAATTTTTCATGCGACGACGGTAACAAATTATCAGAGTCCCAACATGAAAACTTGGTATCTCATGTTTTAAAAAATTACTCTGTTTATAGTACATCTTTTACAAATATGTATTATCTTAGATAACATATTATATTAACGATAATTCGTTAAAAACGTAAATCATTATTAGTCTTTCTTGATTTTTTCATATATTATTTTTATAATACTGTCTTATTCAGTAATAACGTACGCACACGTACCGATGCGGGTCAGTTACTTAGATTTAGATACAGTTGAGCAAGAATCTCAGACGCCGAGCAGTGAAAATCGTAACTCTTCAGTGTAACAAGTGTTACGACCGGTCATTGTTTAGTTCGCTGGACTCGTATAAAGACGAAACACTTGCCGATGTAATTATTGTTATTTATAACGCCATTTTAATAGGGATATGAGTTTAAAATAGGAAATAATCGTTCTATAAACGTGTCAAAGTGTCGTAACGCAGCTCTTTTAAAACTATAGCCAGTGATTTAGTATGGAAGTCAATTCAATTATGTTATTTAGTGTAGTCCTCGTTTTTTATATTGTTAAATTCATTTTTATTGCCTATTTAATTTAATATCAGACTCTTAACATATTTTTAGTTACCCGTGAACGCATAACATGTATAATTATCGTTAATTTACTTTCCATTCTTTTTATCGTAATTGTAAAATGGTTCAAAATATCTCAAAAATGGCTGAACATAGTACGTTTATTGGCGTATCGGCTTTTTGAAAATGTCGGCATTTTGAAACTAGGATTAATTAATTACGAATAATAGGGAAACTTTTTTATCTGTCAACCCAGTATCGAATAGATTCGCTCGTTTAGCATTCCTCGTTTATTGACGAATGGGCGACTATTATTATTGGATGCTAAAATAGTATCTAACGGAATGCGGATCACCTAAGGTCACAGTTAGAGCAAGAGACTCCAATTATTGAATTAATCGAATTATCAGACAAGCTCTGAAGGTCTCAGTAGTTTTTATTGAACACCAGAATGTTGCGGAATAAAAAGAGAACAAAATCAACTACACATTACAAAAACCATTTCTCATTTGATACGCAAAATTCGATGGACGCCATCAACAGTATTTCGAACTGTTATATGAAGAAGCAAAACTCGGAATGCTCTGACAGAAATGGATTAACAGCAATCCCCCAACAATTATCAGACGCACACACGCACACCCATGTACTGTATAGGAGCAATTACAAAACGAAGTACGTCATCCCCGAGTGTCGACGTAAACTTTTTAAAGTAAAGAAAGGTCCAAGTACGGAAAGTCAATCTGATAATGGCAGAGACGAAGCCCGTTACGTGTCTCGTTTAAATCGTAGCAGCCTGGAAGTTTCCTAAAGGCCGTCGGTCGTTTTCCAAGATGGGATATTACTTTAATTCGAAGCGATACTGATTAAGGCATAGCTGAGAGCCGCGAGTTCGCAGTATCGTCGGCAAATGATCATGTAGACTCGTTACGATTGTCCGGATGAAAGGCGGCTGGTAAGCAGCTATTGCTTCCTCCTTAGGTTCACTCTATGCACAATGCCGTGGATAGAAAGTTCAGCGAGCAAACGGTTCACGGTGTTTTTTTTTTTCGAAACGAGAGGCATTTTGCGGTCGTGACACTTCTCCGCCGCGTGCGCCGCCTTGATACAGCAATGTGGCAGAGAAAATCCTCGAGGCCACACGCCGTCCATTACGACCATACCTTCCGTTTTGCCGTGTTCGGATTTCGCAGTAGGATATCACATAGCCAACAGTCTACGTGTGTACACGTCATGATTTATCGATCTTGTATATACGTTTGCCCGAGGTTAGACGAATCGTTGTTTATTTGCTGTATATATACGTATTTTGTCGCGGAATCAATGACCCCGCCGCCTCGATGGTAGATTATAAACTTTTGTTGACAGTATATACATTCCAGCGGGCTCGAAATATTGTTTAGTTAAAAAAGTCTCATATAGATTTAGAAACATTTTGAAAGTACTCGCTGATCGAAAACCACTGTGAACTGGATGTTTATTTGCCCGTGACGCACACGTATTGTTTTATACCGTTATAGTTGTCGCTCATTCAAGCGTTTTTAAACGGTACCGCGGGACAATAATACAGATCTGCAATCGCCGGGATTTATTGGTCGGGGATGTAAGTAGCAGCATTAGTAAGATGCAAATTAAATGCGCCAGACAGTGGCTGCATAAGCTCATTACATGCTAATGCTCTTATATGCATAACCGGCGCGCCGTGTGTGTTACAGATATTCCTCTTAGATAATGGAGATACACGGAGATATACGTTTGCGAACGTTATTACCAGAATCGATAAGAACAGGCCGAGGGATTTATGGATGATCGTCCCGTGGGTGATGGGTGGGTGATTCGAAAAAAATAATCGAGTCTTCGGCGAAAGTTCAGATATGTCCCGACGATTCGCATGCTCGAGCCGTCGGTGTAGGTGAAGAATCACTCTGCAAATCGTGACTCGGTTCCTCGACGATTGTTCGTATATCGACAGTTGACTCTTCTTCTTCTTTCAGAAACTTTTCTTTCTTTCAGGCCCAGATTATCTCTGCTCGTAATACTCACGGCTGTACCAGCTACCTTATTACGCCATACATATATCTCTACACGGCGGCACGATTGTCGGGTATCGGGCACTTTCTTCCGCACGCCCTTCGAGACAATTACAAATAAACGGGCTTCAAGGAGGCTTTCGATGGATCTCATTGTTATGCTTACATAGGAACTGACGAAGCATTTGTAATCATAGAGCTATACATCATAGATTAACCACGAAAAATATTTTGGACTATATCAAGAAAATAACTCATGAATTATAAAAAGATTTTGAAAAGTCCCTTTGTATTATTACTATAGATTCATAATGTGATGATAAGAAAATCGTGTTCGCTTTATGCTGAGATTTATCCATTATAATGTATATTTTTATGGCATAAAGGTTTTTTTATCCTGAGTCTTAAAATGGCTACACAAAATGCACGTACAGAAATTAAGGGACGATCTTGCTGAGTGCATTATATATTCATTGTCACTCTAATTTATCAAAATACTGTTACATATTTATTACATATAAAACGTATATTTTATATACGGTTCCTTACACGACTATCGTAATCCATTTAATAATATTATAAATTAGCAATTCCTATTCCTTTCATTTTTACTCGTATTGTCCATGCATTGTGTACATAAACTTGTATGTGTTTACTTTCATAAGCAAAGCATTTTCCTTTCGTCCATATACGAATATATTATAGAACCTTTCAGTCTTCTATAGTTTCAATAGCTTTTAGAAAAAAAAAATAAACATTTTTTTAAACATAGGTTGAACTAGAAAATTACCTGAAATAATGGACAATAGTACAAGCACAATTGTTGTTTCAAATTGGAATTCCTGTATACCTTCGAGGGAATTCGCTTATTATTCTATATGCGCTATTGAGTAATAACAAAAACTAATAATGACCTGTCGGTCCAAAGGATAACATTATTGTTATGTATAATATTTATGAGTTAAGTACATCAGGGTTTATAGTTTTTTTTTTTTTTTTTTTTTTTTAATAAGCATATATAATTTTGAAAATTATTCATTTGAAAAAACAACGGATTTTGTTGTTGAAATAAAAGCTTTCTATTTTACAATAATAAAACTGATTCATTGATAGAAGCCTTATGAGATATCACAAATACTGAGACCTCCCTGGTCTGTCTAGGGCCTATAGTATACGCAAAAATAAAAGCGAAAAGAAGTGATTTCCTGCATGTACTTTTACATTATTTATATGCATTTATGACGGCAAATTTATTTAAACCTATAAATGTTTCCTGTGCACTTCAATGAGCATCGTCTTATACATATATGTATGTAAACGTATACTTTGCTTCGCAGATAATTGATTGATTATATTATTGCGGAAATGACATGAAACGTTATATGGAAATGACCGAATAATAAACGCCAAATTGAACAAACAAGAACGAAATTGTGGCTCGTAATGAAATTTACTTAGATTTATGGAAGTAAGTGGATCATTGTGTAAGTAACATTCTTTTATGTCTATGTGCATTTTACAATTGCCATTTCAAGTTATGATTAACGTCCTGACTGAACTTCAGTATAAATTCTTCCCTTTATAAAGCATCTACTTACAGGGATCCCTGTATAAGTACGCAAAGATAACTTTTGTTTTATGTATTTAGGTCTGTAACTAGGTACCAAATATGATATCAAGTTATTACGAAATTCATTTTAATAAAGAAATTGGTTACAGTCATTGTTTGTTGTCCTCGTTATTCTGCACGAAAGAAAAATATATACGTAAACCTATTACCCGAAATTTCTACCCAAGAAGAAGAAAATTGACATCTTTAAGGATCCATTCATTTTTTTTATTAGGCTTTCTACAGACCCAAACACTCATCACGAACTTTTGCAAATTTTTCTTACGTTGTACAACCAGGCAAAATAAAAACAGATTTTTAACGTAAAGTAAAGTAGGGTGTTCACAAATATCACTAATTTGATTTTAATTCAATCAGTTGAAATGACGATGTTCCTCAAAACATCCAGATGATCATTTAGCGACAATGGAAATGAAAATATGTTCATTTTTTGTTGGATTTCGTATTTATTTTCGTTTGTTTACGTACACTTAACATAAAATGCTTTTACGATTTAAAGTGTTTCATTTCCTGATGATCTGTTGAAAATAAAGAGGTTTACCCTTATCAAGATCTTTGTACTTACAATATAAAATCGAGTAATGAAGAAACTGGGAGATAATGCGCAATGCCCCGCCTTGAGCATAGATGGCATAAAGATACGATTTCCGAGGAGTTAACCGTATAATATTCAAATATTTTGTTCTTTTTTTAATGTTTCTCCGCTTTAATGTGAAAATAATTTTTTTTATAAACAAACGAAATGACCTCGTTATGACCATATTGTTAAATTATTTAACATAATATAAAGAATGTTTTCAAGTCTTTCTTGACTTAGCAGAAATATAAAATGCGTAAGCTGATAGAATATTTAAATAAACCATATGAAACACCCATAAATGCCACTGAATATCACAAATGTCTTAGTCAGTAATAATTACAGAAGTAGTAATGAATCATCTTGGTATTAAAATCATTACGCACGCTTTCTGAGCTATACGGCATTAGGAACTTATTATTACGTCAATCTTGAAGGTGTGCTTTTAATGACTGAAATTAAGCACAGGTTTGCCACTGAGTTCATGATACTCAGAACAGGTGTGTACCGATGCGATTCGAGGAAACTTGTTGCTCATTCGTGCTAATCTAATCACTCTTCTTATTCTCTATTTGACATTGAGAAAAATTGATATCTCAATATGATATAAAAATAAAAAATCAAAAAAGCAAATTGAAAAAAAAAATTATATATTTAATTATTTCTTACTTCAGATATGCGAAGAGAAAATATTATTTTCAATTAAGAATTTTTGAAATTCAAGAAATCAATTCAATCAATTTTTAAAATATACGCTTAATGTAACGAAGTAAGGGAATTTTTCTGCTGCACTTTTTTGTCCCTGGAAGTTAACAGGTTTAGAGAACCCATACGTAGAAAGGTAACCGCATTACAATTTCAAAATCTTTCGCAAGTCAGATTCACTTATCGTAGGTGTATGTCATTCTCGAGTTTCCCGACCGGACTTGGAGTGATTAATTTTTACCTGTCATAAGTCGTTGCTACCCGAGTGTATCGTCCCATGTCGTGGAAATGCAGGTCTCCGACAGTGGTCGTAAAACTTGCAACACATACCCGGAAATCCACATACATTTATTTTACAATTGAACATCGGGCAATGTGGAACAGCGTCAATTATATATAGTACACCCACACGCACTGAGAAGCAGTGCTGACTATAGTAGTGAGGCTGAACCACGTGCGCGAGGAGGACCATAAATTAAATATTCATATTCAGTCACACGTAAACTTTTACGTTTCAATTTCTACAAATACGCATTGAATCTATGTGTATACGAATTTCAATAGCAATTCTTACATAATCACCATTTTCTTTATTTTCGTGAAACATATATATATATATTTATTTTTAATGACATCTATCGTAACATTGTTAAATCGAGGCATTGTATAACCGATAATATTGAATACGCATTGATACGTATACGTTGCATCACGCAAATATATGTACCAGTTGTACAAAAGTAAAAATGTCAACCAAACTAGAAAATACACTTATTATCTATTACTCTTATATTGTGATATTCTACTTTCTATATAATCCCAATAAAGTGGTTCGTATCTTTTTCTTCCAAATTACGCAAAAATAAATCTATGATCTCCACATGACATTTTGGAGAAAATTAAAAATTAAAAATGAATAGATACCTGTTCAATATTCGCTATCACAGATGATAATAGTTAAGAAATTTTGAAAAAAAAACACTGAATTAATTTGATAGTGCTAAAAACTGTTCACTAGTGTAAATTTAATTGCGAGTATAATGTGTAAAAGAAAATTAGTGTCAAAGCGACAGCTGAATCGTTTTTTTTCAACCTGTTATTTTCTATAAACAGTGGATTTGTAATTTTAACAAATACTAAATTGTAATAGTCTAAAAAACAAATTTTAGTCATTATACTACTTAATACACATGAAAGAAAGTATGTTGGAGCAGTCATTCTATGGATGTATAGTGATTACAACACTATTCACGAATTATGTCAACTGTCATATATATATCGAAAACAAACAACAAAATTGACCAAAATAGACAAAACATTCCCTGAAAGTTTAAAATTTCGTTTGGTTATATGTTCCTGGTAATTTTTTAGCGCATTTGAATTTTTTCTATGACTAAAACTATTAGAGTCTTACTTACTCATTTCAACTCATTGTATATACATTTTCTATTCCATTAAAAAAGTGAAATGCAAGACCTTACGCTACTTAAATCAATCCGCAATGATGCGATATGTAATCGAAACTTGCATCCGCAATTACGGGAACGCCCAAGCACAAAACGAGAAACAGACTTCACCACTTGTAAATTATCTACCCGGAAGTAAAGAAAAAACAAAACATTTCGTTTACAAGAATATATTATCTCGCTATAGGTGAGATTTTCCCTTTCGTGAATAGCTATTATAACAAATATCACTAAAGGCTCCCAAAGGAAACTTCTTTAGCATTGTAAGATTAAACTGAGAAAATCTTACCGCGGAAGGCCATCAGATTTCCGGTCTGGTGCTTTGCACCTGTACTGAATAGCTTCGCACATCTCAGTAATCTCACTACGTTGTCGGCACATAGTCATAAATCTCCATGAAATGTAATTTGCGATATGTTATATAGCCCACTTCGCGAAATCGTACTATGTGAGTGCATTAAGAGTATGGCAAATTCTTAATTTAATTAACAAGGATAAGATCTGTAATTTACATATAAAATTAATTTGTGGATAATTGATTGATATTAGTTTACTGATCTATTCAAAAAGTAATTAGTTGCTCTTTTTCATTTTTAATATCTATTCTATTACATAATATATGTAATAATAATTATAACACATACATGTATACATATATATATGTACTGTCTTCTGTGAGGATCTTCATTTTAAATGTAGATCAAATAATTTTTGCTAAAATTGTATTCTTTTTTACATTGTTTTCATTCACATATATATATGCTACAGTTTATTTGCTAAAATATTATATATCATACATTATATACCACGGGCTTTATCAGGCCTTAGAAAATTAATTACACACATATCATAGCAAAATTCTTAATTCCAAAACGATTATTTCGGACATCTGCACTCCCTAAGTGTCTGCGTGAAATTTGAACTACAGCATTTCACTGAAAGTGATTTCGTTGTTTCTTCAAAAGTAAAAGTATTCTCATTCGAAAATGTTTCATAGAAATTTCACTCCTGAAGTATGAAATTGTACACCTTCAAATATAAAATTGAATTGTTGACAAATAATTGGGATAATTTTTAATAGTTAAACTGCCTGGAATTTAGAAAGTCGGGCATCTTCAAGACTACCTCGTTACATCGTGTATAAAAATTTCTCTGGGAAAACTTATTTCTAATTACCTTTAAACGGCATATTTTCAGAGAGCTGATATTTTCGTGACATAAGATAAATTTTCCTATAGCCAACGGCTTAAAAAAATAGATATGACAGTGTAACGGAAGATCCTCCATAATCATAATAATACGTTTTAAAACGCGGCTTATTTTGACGCTTAAATATGTTTTTATATTGCATTATTTTTATATTTATATCTAATTTCTAATTATTCTTATTAAAAAAGATAGGCTATTGCAACAAACTAACGTTCACAAAGTGAGAATTCTATAAAATATATTAAAATAATAATAGAAATTTATTTTACAATTGTTTCGCAACGGAATACTAACTTGGATTTTCAATCATCTAGTGATCTAATGAGCCAATGACTAGTTTGAAATGCAGACTAAGTAAAACTCATTTTATTGCTTATACTCTCTAATCTAAACTATTATATATATATACGAATGTAAAATAGTATATTATGTACAATATTTGTGTACAATATTCTCACACGAGTCGAAGATGGTAAGAATATTTGTCGAGCACTTCTAAGTCCCGTCTCCCAAAATACGATATTTTATATTACTATCACGGAAAAAAATGCTTAGTTGGTCATAACCAGGCAGTTGGTTAACTTCTACTACTTAGTAGTAGGCATAACCACTTTTCTGGTTAGGATCAACCAAGCCATGTTCGGGGATGAGAAATACCATCATACTCAATCTGCGTCATGTAAAAAACATTTTTTACGTAGAATAAACGAGGCGCAATCCTACTGATTACGAATTAAAAAAAATAAATAAAATTTTTAAAAATCCATAATGGTGGATATTACTTCATTACTGAAAGATTTATGTAATTCTATCACTCAAAAGCTGTCACGAAAATTATTACACTAATATCAAATAATCAAAAATTAACCCAACTTCGCATCGTAAATTGATTATCAATCTTATGCCAACTATCAAAATTCATAATGGCATTCATGTATATAATATGATGGACTAACATTTTTTAAAATTGTTAAAACTGTATGAAATTAAGACAACAATTTGAAACAATTACGATCGAAATTTCATCTTTTTTTTCCAAAATTTTCTAACTTCATAAAAATATATACACTCAGAAAATAAATAATAATAATAATACTCAGTAAATTCAACTAAATATTTTGTTAAGTTGAAACCAATTAAATATTTCGTTAATATGAATTCCATGCCGTTTACTTGACCCATATTTAGTTGTAATAACTACAATTTAGTTGATTATACTAAATATTTTATTGGCATGGTAAATGCGCGCAACCTAATATTTAATTGAATTTACTGAATTTTTCGCTTAGTGTAGGCGAAAAAAGATTTTATTCCTAGTACAACTAAACACCAAAACACTTCATTAACATAAAAATTGGACATTTTCTTTTTTTATATATATATATATATATATATATATAATTCTTTCATAACTGTACGCCTTCCAAGCCTTCGCGCTCAATTCTGATCAGATTCGAGCGAGTAGTTCCTCAGCATGACGCAAATTCGACCGTTAACCTGTCATGGTAAAGAACTTGAATTAACAGTTCCTTTAATTAACACTCTTGTTTATGGTGCGAGCAACGCCGAGGCCAGCGCGTAACAAGCAAACGGGCCGTTTGCAGAATTTTGCGTCGCAGAGCGACTAGTTCACCACGTGCGGAGAGGAGCTTATTTATACATCCGAACTATATAAGGATCACGTGAAGCCTCTTTAGCACGAGCAGTTTCACAAAGTAGACACCAGCAGAGATTACAGCATGTAAAATTGAATGCGAAATTAAGAACTGTCTCGCGAAAGGAGTGATACAGTTGCCGCACACGGCGCCGATAATTATCCGCCATGTCCCTCATTACCGCCACTAGATGAAGATTACATAGGGGCGTAATGAATATATTATATATATATATATATACATATATATATATACGATCGAAATTGATCATTGTTACATCATTTCGATCAGTGATCGGAACAAAAGCTTAAATTTACTAGATTTTTAAGGGATACAGTGAAAGTAGAGAAAGTAGTTTATAGTCATCCCAACACGACTACATCATAACGATTATTTAACAGAAAATTCATTATCTTTGAGGACCTTTTTGCTGAATAAACCTCTTATCTGTATAAATTACTTATATTGATTATTATAAAGTGAACAATGTCGAAATTCATAATGCAGGTTTCATTTAATAACAAAAATTCTACATTACCTAACATGGTTGTAAAGTAGACTTTTATCCATTAGCGTATAAGCTAAACATACATTCATATAGCATTGCAGGAAACAATAGCAGTAAATTTTACGTTCATTCATTTGTTTCGAGTGTGAAAATGATTACTTTACACACATTTTTCTTTTTATACATTTATTTTCTATTTTTTTTTTTTTTTACATGTTTCATTTCCATCCAAATATATAAAAAAAAGATACCTAACAAGTGTACAAAAGTCTAATTTATGCCCTGTTTAAAAGAAAAACTATTCACTCCAAAAACTTTCGATGCTTCATAATAATTACAATATTATAACTTTATCTGTATATTGAATTGTATCGGAAAAAGAGTAGTTTATAAATTGCCCAATTAAATTATTTAAATACGTTTTCGTTTACGGTTTTTAAATTAGAAAATTATGGTAAAAATACGATCTATTTGAAAGCCTTTGAACTTGCACTTTGTAAATATTCAGTGTGTATCGAAAATTTTCAGGCATCCTGTACTATTTTACAGCAATATATAATAGCTAAATATATTACTCAATTTTTATCTGGGTCCTTTATAAAATTATACTACCCTAGTTTCCAATGAACAGTGTTGAAAATCTCGTGTATAATCAACATATAATCGCACGAAAATCAATGCAATCGCTTTCGAAAGTTTGGAACTATGACGAAATTACGTTTTCCACAATTGTTGAAAACATTTCTTGCAAGATCTTTGCAAATAAACATTAGTTAATTATTTCAAGGTAATTAAGAATGTCAGAATGCCACGATATGCTACGACCAGTATTCTTTTGGGTGATAGTGACTATAGATTTTATATAATAATGAAGACAATTTATAATAGGGACTAGTGGAACTTCTTGTAACTTTCATGCATAAAATATACTTGTTATTTTATCAAACGTAAAAATCACTTCACTGTGTTTATTATGACACGCTCCCAAATATGTCTCGCAGGTCAACGAACAAATCTTCACAGTATGAATTAATTAGTATGAAAGTCATTATAATTTTGAGAAATTTTATACAATTGTTTAGAGCAGCAGATGTATTACGTAATATGGATTTTTTTATAATTTTTTCTGCCATCTTATCATTCACCATGATCGTGAAAGATATAACTTTATCATTGCTCATCATTCATGATGACCATGGTGAAATGTTCTAACGCGCCGTTTCGCAATGATTTATGACACTATACACTGGATGATAATATTGTATTTCGCTCGATTATGCAATGTTACTACTTGACGGAGTTAAAGATGAAAATCTCGTCAATAGTTTCTAATTAGCACACGTATTTTATTTTTACTCCTGAGATGGCGTGAAAGAATGTTTCATTACGCCGATCTACTTGTTATAATAATTTACACTGTGAGATAGAAGACAGTTAATTAATTAATTCCGCTTACAATAAACATCCACAGAAGAGCTTTGCCCTCATATGGGGAGATATAATACTAGAGGCACTAAGTCTTGTAGTTTACGGAAGTTGAAAGAATCGTAATAAAATTTAGACAAAAAAGGATTTATTTGATTATTTGCAAATCTTTCTTTTTCAACAAATCAGGTTTCTACAACTGCGCATATAAGTGTACATGGATCTTTACTTCTGCCAAAGTGTTTTTCTAACATAGGATGACGACTATAGTAATTATAGTAAATGTCGCGGATATACTGGTCTTGGCATCGCGATCGCTTTCTAACCTTTCTTTCCCATTTTTTATTTTTTTTTTTTTTTTTATTGCAATTAATAAAATTATATAAAATGTAAAAAAAACTATAAAAAAACTATCTAGTTATTATCTACTTAGTCAAAATTTATTCCCACAATTGCGACTACATTTTGGGAACTGTTCCAAGCTTCTTATCAATACATCGGCGGAACTAAATATTGATAAAGTGTTGCACGCTTTATCCAAATTCATTAAGCGTGAGATAAATGAATAGTCTATGCTAAATTCGTAAGTATCGCGAGGTTTTCATTTCTCTTAAGTGGACATTTTAATTTCGGAATCATAAGATGAGAAAATTGGCATTCAATTCATCAAGAAAGATGCTTGGTTACTTTTAATTGCGATACAAGTAATCCGAATACTTGTGTGATAACTATAACTACTAAAATTACTGCAATACACTGTTAATGCTTTTTAAATTTGATAATTACTCTTGAATACAAAAATTATTAAATAATAAATTCTTCGTTAGGCCAACATTAATTTTAAAATGATTAAAACGAGTCAGTCTTTATAATAAGATGATCTTTTATTAATTCATTCGCATTGATATAGAATATTTTATAGTATTAAGTAGTATAATTTTTGTATGTAATTACGTAATTATAGGATATAATATATGTATACATCAAGCTTTTATTTAAACATTTTTAAATAAAAATTCATATTTAAATTAAAATAAATGTATATCATTTTAAATGAATGTTTTAGGCATTTATCCTCATTTGATTTGTAATTATTTACATGAAGTTAATTGTTTTTACCACCATTTAACATTCCGTTTCCTGAAACATTAAAAAATTTAGTAATTTCTATGGCATTTATGCATGCAGTATCAAACTATACGTAATCGCATAACCTAAGATTGAATATATCATACTGATTAAATGGTCAGTGACACATTTAAAAGGAATATTTTTACTTTCTGAGTTTCACTTCCTTAGTGACGCGATTCACCTCGAATATTTCTTTAAATAAAATTATGTAACCAGCACAATTAGCATAATCTGAGGTTTAGTTAACACTAAAGATGTTCTGACAAGCAAAACCAGCTTCATATACATTTTTAAGACCGTATGCGATACGGTTATCACAAAATACACGTTTACATCCTAGTAAACAATTTTTACAAATATTGATAAAACTAACTTTTCCCGTTCAATTACTGCTTACAATAGATACATTATTTTATTTAATAGATCAATGAGAATCAACAATAATGATTATGGCGTGTATATTCTTATGCATGCATTTCATAGAATCTAATAATTAATATCAGTATCATTTACCATGAGTTTAGTAACAAATATAATGTGTCATTATATTCACTTGTTGCGTTATTAAAAAGTTGTCGTTGATTAAAAACATAAAGTCACGAAACAAAAGGAAGCATGATATTCTTTCTTATTTTCACCAATTTATACACCAAAGCTGAATCCGTTTTAATAATTATTAACCATCATTCAGAAACTTCATGGTTTCTTAGCCTCATGAATGAATATAATATTCCAAGGCAAATATGTAAACGTACGAAATAAATTCCATGGGAAGGCCACGTTAAATTTTCTACCAGGGTTGTCTTGAAAAATCTTCGTTCTCGGGTTTTTAAATTATTTATAAACAAACAAATAATTTCAATTAAAAAGAATTTATAAGGTTTTTTTATTAATTCGACAATACATATTTGTTTCTTGGTATTCCCTAATCATATTTGCATTAAACATCTTAGTTTTTTTTTTCTGTGATATCTGGACAATCAACAATTTGCGAAAATCTTAAAATACCATTTTGTATTTTGTAAATCTTATAAATAAAATTATCATTTAACTACCCTGGTAGAAATCTGTCCAGTTTTCTGTTACACTGCCCAGTTATCCTATACCTTTAACATGGGAAAAAAGCAAACTGGACAGAAACTAGCCAAAAACCTGGACGATTTAAATAATACCAAATTGTATACCTACAAAAAATGTTATTTTTAATGTGTTGATTATATTCTTCAGTAAGAAGTAACAAATTATTTTAAAATATTATAATTCAATTGTAAAAATGACAGTAAAAAATGTAATTCATGCCCATTGCAAAGAATAAACCTAAAAACAATAACGTGTGTATACATATGACCACATCTGGAAAATACGATTGACGATGACTTAAAAAATTTTCATTATTTTATTGGCCGTAACTGATGGAGAGGCGGACCGCATTTTTTGCTTCGACTCTGGAATTTATCCAGGCTCCTACCAGTCTACACCGCATAAATCCATCTCGTCTCGCAAAGTATATAGGCGAATACGTTGCACGTATAGATAGATATAAAATGATGCATTTGCTCATAGAACAGGTATCTACTGTATATTAATACCGCACATCGAAAGTGGAATGCGTATCTGCGTCCTGCATTTCCGACGTTTTTACTATCGCCAAGGAGAAACCGGATCTTATATAGTTCTAACGTCTGAGTGGGATTATCGGCTTTTTTCGCATTTAAAATGAAAATTTAGTGAATTGACCTCAATACAAATGAAAAGAGTCCAACAAATAAATAACACTTAAAGAATATTTTTATCAATCTTCATTAATTTCATTATATCTAAGTAATATGTAAAACAGATTTAAAAAAGTCAAGGTACGAAGGAATGAATCATTCTTAATAATTTTTAATTCAATTTTTGTCTATTTAATAACTTGTCATTTAATTAGATTCATAGAGTGACCGTGGATTTAAATAATCCATTTAAAATTTTTGAAAACAACTGTTTTATGTATCTACAATATTCTTTTGCTTCCAGATGAATATTGCAGGTACTGATAAAATAAATAGAATGTCAAAAGGCGTTAAAACTTATTTAAAATATTTATATCAAAACGACAAAAAGATATATATAGAAATTAATACGAAAATTTCTATTCTTCAATTCCGGGTTAGTGACACGGTATAAATGATAAAATAAATCGGCATAATTACAATTGACTGTAGTAGTAGGTCGCATAATTTCCGCATTTGCGACTTTTATGACTTCGGCGATTTTCTATTCAGATTCAATATCCGCGCATTTGTAATTTAAAGAGTATAATTGAATATAAGGAAACACAGAATCGATGTAATTGTTATAATAAACGATGAGTTTAAAACTATTATAAATAGCCATAACCGGGCTGAAAATGTAACGGCAACGATTGGAATAGCGGAACTGCGCTTGCATCTATAACGAATAATTGTAGCATTTATTTCGACTGGGAATAAATTACGAAAGAAAATGGTAGTGTCTATACACATTTTCCGAATCGAACGCCACCAAAATATTATCCTCCATAAAACATTCCGAACTCTTCGTCATGTTATTCAAGGTGCAAATAATGCGCTTTCGAATCGCTCGTAAATACTGCAATGTTTACGATTGCATTTTTCTCTCAACGCAAGAGATAAGTGGATATTTATTCGCGTGACTTCGGGGTTTAGCGATCGATTAGTCGAGCCAACAGCTATAGGTATATATGTATATATGAAACAAAAGGTCAATAAGGAAGTGAGGCGGCCGATGAGGAAGTGTAAGAAAAAGAATAAATCATCAAAATCTAGAAAGCCGTAAATGCGGAATATTTTTTCGAGGAAAACGAATATTATACGAATGTGCGACCTGCGGTTGGATATTATGTTCAGTATTTAAATTCATACAATGTGTTTTCTCGATCGGTTACGTGATGGGCTCAGAATCCTGCTGCGAGCGGTGAACTTCTGAGCGTCAATTTCTCACGTAACTCGTTTGAATATTAAGCCCCGATGCACGAGGTGTCACATCTGAAATTGGCCGGATGATTTTCAGTAATGCAACCTGAAAACTACCGACGGCATTGCCTCTAGACAGTAGAAGTTACAGAAGCTGAAATGACTTCCTCGTTTCGGTTTCGTTCCATTATACGGCTAGGACTAGTTTATTGAAGAACAATGTTTACAAATAATACTACATGATGTTACCCGCAAGCAATATTCCTTTAATGCATCTTATGTGATGGAAGTTTCGTTTCCTGCAACAATAAGTATATATACACAATACCAAGTTGAAAAATGATAATCGATTCAGCTTGAAAATTTCTTTAAAAGTTCAATTCATAAAAAGCATATAGATTCTGCTTTTTGATTTTCGGTTTTTCGAGTCTTGACATTTTGACAATTCAATAAAACTAGGGAAAATCAGCTATTACGTGAACGTGTCATGAGCATCGCGAAATTAAAACTGGTATGCAATGAAGCTGAAGTGATAAAAATGTAAATTCATTCATGGCATATTAATTCTTATAGAAAATATAACATTGTCAATATATTTTTCTATATGTATAAAGTCATCGACTTTGTGAAAAAAGATAAAAATAGTCATTCCAACTATAAACCTGTTCGATACGAAGTTTCCTCATACCCATGGAGAATCTCGCCGCCAGGAGTCCAATTTGCATATTTCAAACTGGAATTTTGCTAAACCGAAATTGTACGAATCTCTCGCGGCGATTATTACAATTGGTGAGAAATCATGCGAAGCAGTCTCACAAGGAAGGAGCCCTTCTTGTACTTTCCCTGACGTCTGTCGAAATAAGCGCACCCGCGTTGCGGGGGCGCATCTTTGACCCGATGCAAGCCAGATAGCAGACGGATTCCTGTCTCCAGCGATATTTGAATTATTGACCTAAAGCGTTCGACCCTAGGCTAAAGTCGTGTCTACCGGTTACGTACTTAGAAAAGTTTACCTATTGTCGATTATGCTAATACTTCGAAATAATATGATAATAAACGGTAATAGATCCACGAAAGCGTCACGTAATGTGTATACTTTCCTCGAGTTTTGGAACATGTGTTTATTAGATAGTAATCGAGCATTGGAGGTCTTACATTTTGTAATTCGAAGTGCTAATGAAAGGATGGTCTTTAATAAACAATAAAGAAAGAGTATAAGAACAATAATGGAAATAGCCAGTAATGGTATAATGGAGAACTGGGAGAAACAACATTAAATTCATTTCTTTTTTTTTTTTTAATATGTTTATGCATAAAGTAATTATATTAATTTTTGTATAAATTTTTAGTTAAATTTTTAAATATAATATTGACAAACAAACATTATTAAGGAAATTATTTCTATATATAAGAAAATTGTTGAATTTTTACACGTGTTACCATTCTTTAATTTTGTTAAATTACTATTAAATATTTCATTCTAGGCTTTTCCTAGAAGTCAAACTTTAATTATATAACTATTATAGTATCTGATTCACTGCAATAACCATTTTATCTTTTACATTAAGAAATAGTTCAGTCTTCTTTCATATAAATATAAATAAATATAATAGAATAACAAATTAGAAAAATGATTTTTTCCAAATTTAATATAACTGACATCTGAAAGATATACGTTACTTAATTTATATGAAACCATTTGGTTTAGAAAATAGAATATTATTTTTTTACTTCAATAACCATTAATAGTCAACTGCCAATGGATAAAATTAACGGTTAAAAATATGCCGAAGCTATTTTTTCAGTCGGTCTATCAATCTAAGATATTGAAAACATGATATAATAATAATATTTTTAATCCTGGATTTTGAAATTCAAAAAAAGGATGGATATTCACCTCTTTTAAATTAATAACATTTTTTTTATGGCAGTAGTATACAACAAATTTCGGGAAGTTATAAGTAAAAAATCAATCATCAAGAACAATCATTGATTAATATTATTTTACTTCGACTCAAAATAGGTAAGCTCTAATTTCAAAATAGAAGAGATTGAAGTATCATGTGATAGAAGCGTGGAAACTATTAAAAATAATGAGTGTTCTGTAAAGATTCTTCAATAAAATTTGAATATATGATAAAAAAAGTATGAAAGAGTAAGAAATTCACTTTAATAAAATATGCATTTTTTCTTCGTGTTTTTAGGGATAATTGTTTAATAATCAATCAATGCTACATGTAAATAACACATCATTTCATTCTATTCTTTATAGTTTCAATTATTGTTATTTCAATGATATTGACCACCATTTCTCTTGGTGTATCACACGACGACGACGCGTGCCTATTATTTCATATAACATAACGATCTTCGACTGTTCGGTTTGCATGCTACCGAACTCATTATGCGACCTTACCATTCTTCGGTCACTCCATCTTTCACCTGGTAGTTTCCTCGCTATTCGCCAGCTCGTTACTTTCAGTCAATAACGAGAAGTCGCCGTATTGGCGAAATGTTACGACAAAACTGGTTTACCGATCATCCGATGTAAACACAAGAGGGCCACGTGTATTATGTAATACCCGAATTTCACTTTCAATCAGTTAAAGTCGCAAGTAAATACAAAGAAACCCTATGCTATCTCGTTTTCTACGAAAAATTAAATAGGGGCATTATCATTTCGAACGCATATCAGTGGAATAGTAATGGGATGATTAAAGTGAGATTAGAGTGTCTATAATGTTTGATCGACTTTAAAATTAATATAAATAAAATTTAAAAATTCTGGCTCTATTGGAGGGAAGTACCAATTATAAATTAGCACAGAACAAATATTTCTTTACATATAAGAAAAGAAAATGTTTTATATTTTAACGTATTATTCGTAATAATAAAAATTTTAAACCATTTAATAACAAAATTTCGATTTCATTCACTATATCTACAAGTGCCGATATATATATATCATATATATATATATATTCCTTTCAAATTCTTTCTATCTTAAGATACCATATATTTGATGTGAACATCACATTTGAAAATAGTATATTTTTTAACAAGGGTGTAAAGTGTACTACTTTTTGTATTTGGGTGAATAAAGATAACGCTTAAAGTACTTTAGATGTCTCGTGCCAGTGCTTAAATTTTTTATGATATTTTTCCTTTCGTATTGAGAAAATTGGCGGAATTGAATACATCCTATACTAAAAACATCAAATCACGTTCTTCAATAATTCATACGTCATGACATGCATGTCATAGAAAATCATAAAAATTCACCGTTTTCATTATCTGGGAAAATTTTTATCTGTCACAAATCATACTTAACAGCTCCACAACAAATTAAAAATTATATATATATATATTTACCTTCAGGAGAAGGCGTTACGTGGGAATAATATCGGCCAGTTACACGGCAATCGCGTAATCGGTCTTTTAATGTGGTTCTGTATAGCAGTTTAATTTCAGTCTGCTCTCGAGATAATCATGGTCCAGAGCACACTCGTAACAATTAAACATTCATTCGGACAAGCGCTGCGGTTTCTGTGTATATAAATGCTGATGGCATAATCGGTCACACACTAACCCAGCGCGGGAATTGCATTAAATACGAAATTTTCTTATTGGTCTTAACCTATTAGTCGTGACGGCGGAAATATCCGTACTAGACTTCCGCAAAAGCTCCGTTTTACGACTTATGTATAATTGCTGAAAAGAGAAACCAACTTAATCATTGGAAATGAAACAGCAGATGTAACTTGGAGAAGAGCAATTAATTTCTCTTCCGTTGAAAATCTCGACGAGTGATGAACAACGAAAGTAAAAAATTGAAATTTTTAACTTTTGGTTGAAATTACTGATTTAATAAATAAAACCGTATTGTTTTATACATTGAGCTCAAATTTTAGTTGTAAAATATTTGTTCGTTAAAAGATTATTTCAATTATTTAATGGAATTAATTTGTCCGCAATATGATGGTATTAACATAATTTAATAAGTATAATCTGTCAAAATGTCTAACAGCGGTATTTTGCAATTTTTAAAATGTCCAATCATTGTCGGCGCCCTTTAGGATGTAACGATTTATTTAAGAAAATTTGAAGATGATAGGATGGATTTTTAAGAAGCACCCAATCGCGTAAAATATGTTAATATGACGTGTTAGTCAGCGCTATTGTATTGAAATGTACTGACTTTTAATAAGTTACTCTTTTAGTCAGTCATTCCCCTAATTACTTCTTATAAAGTGAAAACACTTAAATTTAGACTTAGACTTTTCTATTTCTTTTTTTTTTTTATTCATATCATCTTGACTCAAGATGAAATATTTGTCAGGCAGAGAAAGATTGATCGAGATTATACTATATGTTTACAGTCTTTAATTATTTGTATATTATATTGATGAAATAATTTCTTTCGACTTTTGAAATCGTTTCTTATAATAAATCATAATTTATAATAATGATAAATCTTGTAGGAATTAACAATGTTATTTCTAATCATTTCTGCAATTTTTTTTGTATTTCATTTTTCAATTATTTTGTTGACAATTTATTGTTAAATATTTTGAATCGATTTTTATCATTATGAAACGTTCTCTTGGTACTGTCAAGTTATCATTCCATACTTGTATTTCATCTTCGGATGTAAATCATATGTTATTTTTTGCACTGTTACATTCTTATTCATCATTTTTATAAGAAACAACCTGTAAATTTCAAGTTTTAAACAAATGTTTTTTTAAGTTCCGAAGAATAATACTCTAATAATAAAGTGAAATTTCACCCTACAGATATTGAAAGTGAGCCACTATTTAAAAAAGTGAATTTTCTCACTTTATGAGTGATATTTTGCACATTCTGAAGTTGTAGAATGTAGAGAGTATTGCAGAGTTTAAAAAGACTAAACTTTTTAAATGCATCACTAGAGTTCTAAACTCTTGCGCCAAATATAGCTGATGGCCAAAGCCATAGTTGAAAAAAAAAGTTTTATTTAATGAAAACTTTAGGGTGATTTTGAAGTACCAATGAATAGTCTGGTAGCACTGACATTTTGCTGATCAGCTAATAAAGTATATTAGTCAATATATTGGAAAAATATACACGTGTATGGTTATACCTGCAAACCTTCATTTTGATATTAATAATATTGTCGAAGGAAGAAATAGATTTTCTGTTTTGGAAAACAATTTTAAATACGTCAAACGTGTTTAAAACACGTTTATTTTAAAATTGTTATTTTTTCTTAGATAATCGCTTCAGAGAAATGTCTGCTAAATATTTTCATCACTTTAGCAAATTTCATCCACCAAAAAATTAATTTAAAATAATTAATGAGTTAAATGAATTCATGAATTTTTTAATATGCACATGTTAATAAAAAAGTGTAGAATATATATAAAAACTCAGATGATCATCAATCGAAATTTTAATATTTCTTATTTCTTTCTGTCGCCAGGGAGCAATACCTGTTCAATGTCTTCGAGGTCATTGTTTCGACGCTGGAGTCAAAGCTGCAGCGAATCGAGAACCTCGACAAAGCAGTGGAGCATTTAATGAGACGGGTCGAAGCGCTCGATTCTCGCGTAAACGACAACATTGATAAAACGGATGCAGTTATAACGAAACTGCGAACGTTGGACTTAAAACTCTTCCATGCACATCTACCTATACCTCCAGAGGTGCTGGAAACCACGAGAACAGCTGAGAGCAGAAGTGGCGATGACAGCGAAGGTTCGTACTGAAATTATTTCGCGAAATAATCGCTCCGTAATTACGGCGACTTTCATTTCACCATAAAATTCCAATACACACACACGAATTCATAATTAGCATTTAATAATAAGGGTGCGCGCAATCAATCATAGTGTCAACGATAGTACGTATAAGATCAAAGTCTCGTTTACTCGCGGATTTTTTAAAGCTTACATATATATATATACACATTCACCCTTGAAAGATTGCGTAAGGGAATATTTAATTTTAATTCTACAAGTATAGGCCTTTATTTCGTAAATTATTACGCGATTGAAAACATCGCATTCAATTAAGGTTTTCCTTTGAATGCTTATTGGTGTTTCTAGAGCATACATTTATATATATGTGTGTTTGTGTGTATAGTGATTTATATCTATAAGCCTTATTACTTTAATTTTTGGACTATAGAATTCTTTTTTTTATGATTCTTTTTTTACATATTAACTTTCATAATGAAAAAGTTCATGTCAAAAATACATAACTGTTTTAATGTAAAAATGTCTGTTGTTTCACTTTCGGAAGCAACTTCTGGGACAGTTTCGTTAAAGTGTACGATATGAAGAAGGAAAAAAAATGATATCGCTAAAAGTTTTTACCCTGCAAGACAGTAATTTCTCGTTTTCTGAGGAAGGATTTATTGAATTTTACTCATTAATGAGTACAATGCCTTCAATCCTCGCATAATATTTACATGATGCCATTTGGAGAAGTATCAGTGTTTTAAGTAGTTCATATCAATATCACGATATAAGTAATAAGGCGTCAGTCCTATATATACACAAATAGATTAATGCACATACCCATTTAATAATGGATGTCCATTTGACGTCCATGATTCATTCCATTTCCGTCCAGTTATCCATGATCGAAAATTGGACGTGCATGGTACGTCCAGGTTTTTACGGATAATGGACAGTCAGTGGACGATCAATGTACGTTCAGTTTTTGTCCATTAGAAAACTTATTTATGATTGCATCCATTGTTCAACTACTGCACGTCCATTGACCTCCCATTATATACGTGGACAATGGGCACCATCGCCAGCAACCTTCGTTTAAGGAATAAAACATAATTATAACTATCTTCTCTCTTAATCTGAACCAGCGAAAAACCGCTGATTGTCAGTTCATATTCGCTAATTTACAAAGCGCATTTGCGATCGCTGCGAATCAGCCATTAGTGA